>JAQFZE010001247.1:0-18958 GCA_034695245.1 Dicyrtomina saundersi | reverse complement strand
TTACCATTAGCAAATTTGTACTTTCAAAAATCTGACTTAGCGAGTCAAAATGCCCATTCGCATCATGTTCTTAAGCAAATCTAGTTTTTTCACATGCTCTTTTAAAAAAAAAATATATGGGGGTCAATGCGGGAGGACCACCTCTGACCCTTCCCTCGTAAGTAAAATATGCCTTTATATAATTTAATGTTAACATAATTTTGATACTATACTGTCTATAACAATGTCCAACTAATCAATGTGGAGCTCTTGTAGAACAAACTTCAGTTAAGACTTCTTTGGCTACCGTGCCGTACACCGGTATCTGTTGCGATGCAAGGTTGACAAGTGACATATTTTATAACTAGTACATAACTATAACTACATTTGTCCTGGTGGTGCTCGCGGAGAAGCTCCCGATTGTGTTTTATTCCTTTTTTCGTCTCAACCAATCTCAAGCAAGTTAATAAGCTATTATATTTTCAACGAAGCTCTACTACACTCAACTCATTATTACTATCGTGACATTGGTATAGTAAAACTTTTATAGTAATATCCAAACGAATGTAAAATATTGAAATTGTCATATTATAGAATTATTCCATCTAAAACTTTTAAAATGTAAACTGTAAACGTTAATTTTAAAAATAATGTTGTTTCTTAAATGCGTAACTTCACTGTGGTTTGTGTTATGGGACTTTACCCTTAGAACACGTAATAAAGTTGAATTGAATTATAAGTTGTGATCTTAAATACATTACTGCTGATTTTCACTTTCCAAGAATTTTCCAGTAATTAGTAAATAGTTTGAGATCAGAATTTATAAAGAAACATACCTAATAACGTTATTTTTGTTGTTTTTGTGATAAATAAGCAGCAGGTATGTGCCTCTATTAGTTGTGATCCTAAACTAATTACTACTAATTTTTACATGTTCGATGCAAGCAATTTGGTAGAGATTAGTCTAATTTGAAGTATAAAACATGTGCGGTAGTGAAAGTGGCAGTGATTTATAGTACATTTTTAAATATTATCCCGTTTGATTTGTCTGCGTCACAAGCCATGACCAACTGACTGAAAATATGAATATTAATAGGTGTAAATAATAATTAGTATATCACTGAACTAGGAGTATACCTGTAACCAGACAGTGACTACCCCCAGGGGGACGTTGGGGGAAAAGGGAATAGTCTTTCTCTGTAGTTTAGTAATGGATCATGCTAAACGTGATGCTAATTTCTATGAGTAGTAACAAGCCTCTTAATAATAAGTGGGGCGAGGATATGATCTAAGAGCCAGGAGGACAAGTATGATTACATATCATTAATAGGTCACGTTAGCGGGGGGTCTGAGGGGCCCAGCGCCCCCCAGTTTTGAAAACTAATTGGAATTATGAATTTTAGTAGAAATATATAACAAGCAGTAAGGCCCGTTGCCATGCAGCGGGGTTGTTTTTGTAAGTGCCCTCTCGGTCTGTGGAACTGAGCCGTTTCTTTTAAATTTCTTCCACAGACCGAGAGGGCCCTTACAACAACAACCCCGTTGCATGGCAACGGGCTTTACTGCTTGTTATTTTATAATATTGCAAATAGAAAATTACAAAATAAATTGTTAAATTAATTTTAATAACTTTCCTCCAAAATTTTAGATGTATTAATTAAAACACTGATGTCAGAGTGCATACTATAATGCTCATTAAAAGGCAGAAGTGCAGACTAACATAAATCGGACATTTTGACATTTTAAGGTGCTGAATTCCACGAGTAAAGTTAGACTACCTACTTACGTGAAGTATACAATTTATTTGGTTAAAGGATTTGAAAGCTCCACCGTGCAGCGTTTCCATTCCTGTAGAGCATTAAATTACCATGCCAACTGCTGATTTACCCTGCAATAAAATCATACTAGGAACGAGAACGAGGACGTCCAGTGCAAGACTTTTGGGACGGGAGTAGTTGTAAGACTAATCATAATTTTGATGGAGACAAAAAAACACAATTTAAAATTGTCAAGCAGTGTCAGGGTGCGATGCGGCAAGAGCTGCACGGCGGAGGTGCAGATGTCTGTGACGGTGACGGTGGGTTTCATAATATATTGACACCTTGAGAAGACTGAGTCTTGCATCATGCAGGTTTCAACGACAACGAACCAGACGGCTAAAATAGGACACACCGGCTCGTGTGCCGTGAAACCCGTAGTATACAAGAACATACAAGGTTGAGTGATCCATTATGTGATTGGATGGCTGGAGAATACTGGACAGATTTGAATCTCCAGAGAGCCGCTCAGTTTTCCACATTGAAGAGCAGACGGTTGAGTCTCTTGCACGTTCTCTGTCTCTGTCTGAAAGTGTCTCACTGCAGTCTCCTCTTGCCTCTCTTCGGCCTCCGTATGTTGCTCGCGTTGCTGAGCACGGAAGAGAATGGAATCGTCAGACGGATAGCAGGACTGGAAGTACAAAGCAAGCAATTTATGCGAATCACTTTAAAGGAAAGAACGTCAAGTTGTCGTGATGTCGTCGACTGAAGCTCGTCAACTTGTTTTCCCCTGCTCTCGGATAGAAAACTCTTCGCACCACTGGAGCTGCAGCTGGAACTGGCCTGGTACACCTATGAATTCCAAATTGACTCTGTCGGCCATGTTTTTGATGTTCTTCTTCGTTTTCTTCTTTTGATATCTATAACACTACATTTGTCTCCCCACGACGTTCACTCTTCACCGAATCATCTTCCTGTCCCCACAAATACGCACCATACATATCATTCTACAGGTACACTACTCCTTCCTTCGTTCTTTTTTCCTATTTTCATTTTATTTTTTTGTCATTTTTTAGGAATTATTAAGTTTGTATGTTATTAGCCGTATAAACTGAAGTTCTTCATCTCACAGGCTATACTTTCATTCCCTTCTCGCTCTCTCTCTCTCTCTCCGTCATCGCCGTACAAGACGAAAAATATTGCATGGCCACCCCCTGTGACTGAGATAGTCCTGTAGTTTATGCACAAAGTATTTGGGCTCCTCGGATTTTCTTCCGAATTTCAAGTCCCCCAAAAAGAGAAGATTCTAAAAAATATTAAACATATCTCTCCGTGTGACAACTCTCAACGAACTGGAAAATATATAATCATACGAGTAAATTTTAAACCTCATTTATTACATCTTGCACCAAACGTACATTACAACTCTCACAAAATTCTTCTCACATCTCCATGTTTGTGCACACATCTGTTTTATGAAGAAGTATTTGCCATTATATCCTATGAGTATGTATGCCTTCATGACCAGAAAAAAACTATTTTGTACCTGTACGCCGGTACTATATGATGCCGGTAACTAGTAACTGGGACTCCCCTACACAATAATAAAAAATATGCGACAACATGATTTCCCCCTTTCCATTCCAAATACTCATTATTATATCCAGAGGAAATACTTGTGTGCAAAAACTAGGTATGCATCTTAGACTGTGTTATTTGTAGTTTGTATATATGCGGATTTGGGCTGGGAGGAAAATCAGATAAGGGAAAGAAATGAGGCGGTGAGTTTATAGCATGCTGCGGATTGAGAATCACAAACTCGAAACAAAACAATTATGCATCTTATTAGAGGGCGGAAAGCGTGATAATATGGCTCTAGATACAATATATCTCTCCTTTAAACTCAGTCCATAGGCAAAATGCTCAAGGTTAAAAAAAAATAAATCCACTCGCACGTCCATTGAGTGCATAAGGAAGAATGAGAGAAGAAGAAGAGAGTTAGAGAGACAGCGAGCAGGCTGTCTATATCTATAATAATAGATAGCTGAGGAAAGAGAAAAGTTGGTTTTGAGAGAGAGAAATTCAAGTTAAAAAGTAAAAACAAAAGTAAAACTTTCTCCTTAGAAGATTTACTCTGCCAATGCGGTTGGTGTATGTGGGATGGAAAGGTGCAGTGACTGGCTGACTAGATGGATGCTGGAAAGAAGGCTCATGGTAAAGTACACTCCATGGAACCCGAGTTTTTATTTTTAGTCCTCCACGGAAACTATCTACATATTTATATTTATAAACACAAGCGAAGTCTATTGTACTTCTTGGGTTTGAGGATGAGAAATAGTGTAGGAGAGAGATAAAATGATGACAACCATTTGTTGCGACGAGGTCCCTTGTGTCAGTACCACTGGAGTTTTTTTTTATATTCTGCCAAAAAAGCTACTTTGTATGCTTGACTACTCAGCAATTCATAGTAGAGGAAATATGCCGTGTCTAAAAATTATGATAGTAGTCAAAGGAGAAATTTAGAAGGAATGGTTATATGAGTTTAGAAGATATTAAGGATGCTGAAGACAAGGAACAAAATACTCCAACACCTCTCTCAACTATCCTACATAGGTACTAATATACCTAATGGGTTCTCCCCACTATGCACTATGAAATATGACCTCGGCCTCGATCCCCGCACCGGCGCTACACTACCACCATTACTACTAACTAATATGTGGAGCCCCGTATATTATGCATAGAGGCTCGGGAAAATTTATTACTAAAAGACTTTCCATGAAGTCATGAAAAATTCAAAAGGAAGTATTATAATCGAAACATTTTGATTGTTCTGCAGGTCTCACGTATCATCTAAATCCAATCCAGCACCTACACATCACCAGTTTTATATGAATTTCTCTCTCTCTCTCTACCCTCCTTTTAGGCTCGGTTTCGGTTGTGAGCTTTTGGCTTTGGTTGGGAGACCTGGTCGTGGTATTGGGTTCCTTCTACGTCTACCTCTACTTCTTTCTACCTCTTGCAGACGCTCTACTTCTATCTACCCTAGACTCCATAGCTCACCGCTATAATGCATGGGCGTTGATCTGAAATAATGAAGCTATGAATACTATGACGAATCTCAGGAGTTCTTCCTCAGTGAGTTCCTATCTCGTGACATACATATCTAACTAACAATGACAGGACATATGTTACTCAAATATGAATAATTTAATCCCTCTATATGGAGGGTGATATGAGGGGAGAGGCGGTAGATCCATGTCTTGAGGACTTTTACTCTGCATACACATGAGTATGCACATGGTCCATGGAATTGAAATCCTAATATTCTAAAGGGCTGTCTAAATTCCATGGACAGTTTTGACTATCTGCATCTCGCATTCACTTGGTCCATTTCCCTCTATCTGTCTCTCCCTTTCACTCTATTTTATATTTAGTTTGTGGGTCTCGGGAAGAACTCCTCCACTCCCCTGATTTTCCCAGCTTACATTACGGAAAGACCTGTCGACGTCATTCACTCAGCAGTCTACAATTGCTCACAGATCATTTGTACCTACTTTGTCTTTGAGATAAAGGAAAAACTACACAGATTTACATCAGCTCATTCATTTCCAAGATGAATTTGCCGAGACCTTTTCTCTGGATAAATTGAGAGGAATCCTAATTCGTTTCTGGGCAGGCTCTACTCAGCCTTGCTCATACAAGGAATTGAACGGAGCGGAACGGTGTGTGTGTGTGTGTGTGTGTGTGTGTCTCGGTCTGCACATAGGCACATGCAGAGTTTAGGGTTTTACTTGTAACTGTAGGACCTGGACTGGAGCTGGAGATGTGGGGGTACTCATAGGGGCTTATCTGTGTGTGGAGGGGCTATGCCTATATTATATGACAGATGGATACATCCCTTGAGTTTCGATGATTCCCGGACTGTTGCTGTTCTGTATCTCTAACATGTAAGTCTAAATCTGTGTGCTAAGAAAACGAAGTAGAGAGCTAGAAGGAATATGTATAACCATGTCTGTCTGGATGTATGGAACTCAGAGTGTAGTCCTCTTTTCGCCAATCCACGGAGAGTCTGGTTGTACACACGTGTGTGCTGCTTCTGTGTGTCTGTGTGAGGAGTAGATAGTGGATTGTGTGGAGTGAGGACGGCGGAGTGGAGTTGGATCCGAGAAGATGCTTCCACACACACACATGCTCTTCCCTCTTGGCAACATCTTTTCAAGGGAAAATCAAGCAAATTGGTCTAGCTAAAATGATCTACGCACTCAGTTTAGGACTAGGAGCTCAGAGCCACGAAAGCCATCTTCTCTGGAATAGGAAAATACTGAAATCTACTTTCAACTCCACAATGCTCACGGTCGATGTTGAATGTTCAGAGTATCTCATACAAGACTGAAAATACAAATACAATATTTTATACCCACCAACCAACCAACCTTCTATCTTCGTCAACTTTACCTTAACTACTCCCACTACACAGCCACCAAAGTCGACGAGGAAGTGGGTAGGCAGCCAGGCAGGTAACTAGCTACAACTATCGCTACTCACACAGACACAACACCCCACCCCTACTTCCTTTTTTAACAACGCAACGGAGCGAACGGTGAAAAAAAGTTGAGGGTACTGGTGAGCAAAAACGTCTACCTGTCTCCGCCGTGTATTTCACATACATTTGGTACTTGTGATCTTGTTAAGTTAGATCCCCCCACCTAGCTCCTCTGTCCATACGACACGGGCATACATGCAATCCTACGAAGCCATCCATTCCCCCTCACCCGCACCCGCACCAGCACCAGCACCGACACACAAATATGTCCGCCACACCTAGCTACCTTCGTACATATAACCAGCTACCTTCGCCTTCGCTCCGCTCTCTACCTACATACCACCTCCACAGTAGTCTTCATACCTTCAGCTTAGCCATCTAAAACTTTGGGGCCACAAGTCTGTTTTCTCTCCCATCCTCTCTGTCCCTATATACCATCCTCTTTCAATTGTTGGTTTTAGTCTGTTCTTCTCGTTGTGACAAGCGATAGTCAAGTCAAAAGTCTGCATGAAACATTGCTCGTTATAACAAGGAAAGCAACACACAATAAGGAGGATAAATGATTCTCGCAAATTCGGACTAGCGGGGGAGAGATACAACTTCAACTGTATGAACAGCTCAGTCCACTGCAAATAAACCTCTCCAACACAGCTTGACGACTGATTTTAGGCAGAAGAGGAGAGCATCATGTCAGATTGTGCAGAGAGTGAGCTGGGGATTGAGCAGGCAGACCTCTTTCTAACACACACACGGACACACATACCACTCACAGGGAGAGAAAAAGAAGGAGAAACAGTAAGAGCAACTACTACTAAACTTCCCCTGGCAACTTCTCTGTCACTACAGACTCGTCCAAAAAAACTACCTACTCCACTTCTCATCGCTCCTTGGATCCTCTGTAGCCCACCAGGACCAATTCCAGTACCAGAACGAGCCTCTTCCGTCCAGCGCCACCGCCAACTCTGTTTCCCTGACTTCCAAACTCTTTGACTTGACTCAAAACTCTTCACTTCACTTTCTCTCGTCTTCGCTTTCCCGCTCGGAAATCTACAGAGTTATCCGTATCCCTATCCCTCCACCATGCTAATATTTATCCACGCTCCTACTCCACTGAGTCCTATGCATTCTCTCCTCCTTCACATCTTCGTCTCCATCAGAGCATCTTAATGCTTTTCTCATCTTATCTTGTGTGTGAGGGAAGGACGGGGACGGGAACAGGAACGAAGAGGTAACTTCTCCATTCATCCCCAGCACAATCCATGCTTTCATTTCCAAATTTTCTCTTTTCAACATGTAAACCTGGAAAACTGCTTCAAAAAAAGAGAGCCCCATGACTATGACTATAAATGACTTGTGACATTTTAAGGCTCGTCTATGGAAACCAGAGAATAAGTGAAAAAACTGCGAATTATAAATTACCCATCTTCAATTCCCTATACATATATGGGAGAGTACCACGGAGCAGAGCCTATTCAGTCAGTACAGAATAGAGAGTCATCAAACGGTAGATAAAAGTTTTGTATTCCCTCCCACCACTCCCTCGATATCGCTTCCCACTGTGAAGCCTCATCATGTTTAACTGGGCAGACTCAGCACATAATTACAGGAATCTCTTTCCCCATCTTCCAGTTCATAATTATACACGTGGATCTACGTGTATCATCCTCATCCTAAAATTCTATCAGACACACGGGTCCTCATATTTTTCTAATTCTAGAAAAAATGATAATAAAAATGGATCTTCTAAATGTATTTCCATTCCCTCAATAATTGGGCAAGGTCTGAAGGGAATAATAAAATTTGTGAGTGTAGTTACAGGTGAGGTATACCTAAGTATACGAAAGTACCTGGACACAAATAAGAAACCTAGCAGCGCATACACGCTTTTGTTCCTCTTATTGTGGTTGTTTCCACGTTCTGTTTCGCATAGTTTCATATCCCCTACATATGTGCTCTGAGATAGAGAGTGAAGGAATGTTCGCTCATCTATCAATGTTGATTCGCTTCCCCGAGTTCTTTTTACAAGATTACCTTACATGATTTCCTCCAACGCTCTTCGCAAATATGTACAAGAGAAATAAACACTAGAAATAAGTTTAGGTTTGAATGATTTTGAAGCGGTTTTTGGTGTTTCTAAGGTAAAATATTTTTTTAGTCCAAACAAAAGGGAATAAAGGATACATTACTATATGGATGCGGTATGTAGGGGCAGGCAGATAGGCTTGTGTGTGGGTCCATGTCCGTGTTTGGGAGTTTGCCTGACTACGTCTGACTGTATGGGATGAGGTTGAGGTAATGTGAGGTGACGTAAGGTACGTAACTGCCTACTTACTTATGAAAATCGATTGCTGTTTGAACGTAGATAAATCCTGCCTACAGCCATTTCAAGATCTAAAATTCAGAAAATGTCTACAGCAATGAATGACTTGCTTGTTTCATAGCGTCAAAGCCCTTTGAAGATTCAAGACAAACTACTACAAATATAATAACGCTCCCAGCTGTGGATACATCCACACATAACTCTACATTACTACAACTATGATGAGACTCATTCTAATCCTAGTCCCTGCCTAGCCTCTCGTCTTATGCAGATCTCACGCAACTACACTCCAGTGTTTATGATGGAAATGCAATGTGTATTTGTGTGTGTGTGTGTGTGTGTGTGTGTGTGTGTGTGTGATAGTCTCAGCATATCCTTCATTTATTTCCATATCAACATCCAGGACGACAGGCAAAACAGCAACAGGAATGAAATGGAATGGAACTGAATTTAAAATATGAGACCTATTGCGATTCCGATTCCTAGTTTTCCTATTACTGGTCCCAGCAGTCCCGCTACGAGAAATACGAAATGGAAAATACGAAACGTGAAAGCCAAAACATTAAAATAAATATGTTTTTTTCGCATCGAATAGAATTTAACGAGAAATTGAGGAATTTGATTATTTTTTGTCAACTAACGAGTGAAATAAAACGGGGAAAAAAGACCGAGGAAAGAATATTATTAATATCCATGCCCATGTGTTTTATATGTGACTATAAAGTTAAAGAGAAAGCTTGTGTTGAGAGGGACTGAGGGGGGAAATTTAAGAGGGAAAAAATACAAGCAAGCTAGATTATATATGTGTCTTGTTATTATTTCATAGGTAGGGTACGCACATCTATTTTTCATGTACAGAGGATATATATACAGGAGACAGATGTACAGATCACATGCAAGGTTTTTTCTCCGTCTTGGTCTCTTTCCCTCTCTCTCTCTCTCTCTCTCTTTCTCTCTCTCTACTATTATAGATATTATGTGTAATAGGTTGATGTGTAGGTACATAGGTAATTGAATAAAAGAGCAGAGAGCCTTACCTGTGTGTGCGATGATATGTCCTGAGTTGGAGAAATTTTCAAGAAACCTTATTATAGCTCTTGGCTTGGGAAGTATCTAGGGTAACCGCCGTAGTTTATAGTTTGGTTTGGTGAATCCTTTCTTGGATCAGTGGCTTCCTAAGCATTTCAAGGCATTTCTTGTTTTCCTTCTTTATTTTTTGTCTGCATTTTCTCTACCGATTTATATTTCTTCTTTTTTTCTTTTTCTCTCTCTCGCTCTTGTGTAATATGTGTATACGTTTCAAATGTTTCTCTCCTTCCCTACCCTTTTCACACTTTTCTCCATGTGACCAAGGAGGGCAAAGGGATTTCCTCTCGAGAGGGAAAAGAAAAATGTGAGCACATTCTTAAGTATTTAGTATTTATTTTATTTACTAGCACTTATTTACTCAAGCTCGTTACTTACTGTCCTCGTCGTCCTCTTGCCCTGTACATGTATCTGTGTTACAGAGATATCTTTTCGTTTTTCCAAACTGGGGAAAGGTGAGGAATTTTATTTGAAATATTTCGGTCTCAATTTTAACTTACTACAAACAGGAACAAAAATTAAAACAGTGCAATTTATTTTGAGTATTTTCTGTATAGGGTTAAGGTTTTAAAAGAGGAAACTTGAAGTTGTTTCGGGAGAAATAGTCTTGAGGGGTGTATATATATAGTACAGTTACACAGTTGTAAAATACAGAATCGGGAGTAACAATAGAAACTATTGGCATGCAGGTAATTTGCTTGTCTTGCGCTGGATATTCAGCAAGTTATTTTCCTTGTGGAACGATAGGGAGCAACTGGGTTAGATTCTCTTGCCAGGAATGTAAAGAAGGGCGAAGGGGTATGAGGAAATCTATTTGTGTAGAGAGTATACAAACTTATAAACATGTGGAGAAAATTATTCTGATAACCAAAAAATATATAATAAATTGTTGGAGGAGGTGAGAAGTGGAATATAATGAGGACGGTGGAGTGGAGCGTGGGTTTGTGTGTGCGCTGAGAACTGATGTGTTCCTCGTGAGACCAACAGGTAAACTGACGGGAAATTTTCCGGGGCATGGACTAAAAGGTAGGACCCGGAAATAAGTGTGTTGTGGGCGCTCTTGCGCTCAGAGTTACAAGCCCTAATTCAAAGTCATGTTGTAGGATGATAGGGACGGTACAGTAGAGAGTTATGTGGCTGGCTGACTGGAGGTGTATGTAGATTGTAGATCCATGTGTGTGTGAGAGAGAAAGAGTTATGAGTTAGAGGAGTCAAAGTGAAGGGAGTACAATGGAAAGAGGACGGAGCTGGTCACATTCACTCATGTTCTAATGTTCTTCAACTCTCCGTGTAAGCCCAGACGATCGATGCTCTACACATGTTTTACACTATCATCCGCCTATAAATTATTCCTTTATTTTCTCCTCTAACTTCCAAGTCGGCTCTGTCCTGTCGATTATAAGAAAGGACCGCTCTACAGCCATTTTGTCGCCATTTCCAGTGATTACTCAGTCTTGCTCATCTGCAATAGCCATCATTCACGACATGATTATTATTATTTACTGGAGCCTATAGAGCTCATTGCCACTGCTTTTATGCATCCCTTCTCTCTCTATATATATCGCTCTCTCTTATCCACATTTACACTTGAACTAGGTACATCGAAAGACCAGTAATGTCTGTCTCCACTTCCACTTTGCTCCTCCACGTATCACTCATACTATTATTACGACTACCTACTCTGCATCCCACCTAGGAATAGACATGACAAAAGAGAATTTGACAAGGGAAATGGGATCCACCTACACCTCTTCCCTCACATGCACGTCATGAGGTACCGCAATTGAGCAATTTACCTGTTAATACCCATGGAAGCTAATAACACAAAGGTCCGAGACTCCCGGTAACTAATCCGCAGACCCAGTGACTATTTGAGCCCTGCTGTCTTTTCTCAAAATTGGCAGTTATGGGTAACCGTGTTTTGGTTGGAATCATAAAAAGTAGCACATAAAAACGAGTCAGAGTAACCAAAATTGATTTGATATGATCATGCTCAAACTCTTCGTTTTTATCGCTTTCATAATTAATATTATATTTTTCAACCCCATTTTTTGCCTTCATTCTAATCATTTATATCTCAATTTATTCCAAATCTTCTGACTCCCTTTGAATAATTTAGTATAGTGTCAATTTTATGTCTATTTTGTTATACTTCCATTATTATTCGACTCTTAATTTAATTGCATTCACATTTATTTATTTATTTAAATTTTACTATAATTTACACTGCTGTGATTCCTATCACATTCACAAATAAAGTGTTCAACACTGCACTATTTTAAATGGCAAGATTTACAACTTCCTATCCTAAATTTTTATTTTCAGAATTCCCAATACTTATCAATATTTTGTATGCAATACTTTTACAATATGTCATAATTGCACTATAGTGGCTTGATTGCTTTGAGTGACTAAACGAAGTACACGTTCTAGATTCCAATTAAAACACATATTTAAAGCAATTCCATGCCAATTCTGGATTTCATACCTGCCAGTTATTTGAAACCCTGAAACTATTCCTATTTTTGGCTTGCTTGTCCGGCGGCTAATCGAGCGCCGCTAACTGATAGAGCCCCGGGAAATAATCGGTCAAATACGGTACCTAATTATGTTTACTTCCCATGCATATGCAGTTCCTGCCAATGGGTCTGTCCTCTAGATGACTGTATGAAGAGGGAAGGAAGGTAGATAGGGAAAGTAAGGGCCGCGTTTGTGTGTGCTTTGTGCAGACCGCACCGTGTCTACTTCACCTCCATCGTGTCCACTGGGACCCAGTGAGAGTGGTATAGGAGCGAATTGCTCAAACGGCGAGGAAAAAACATGACTTGTGTAATAGAGAGATGCCCATGTTTTGACGTCGACTAAGGCAGACTCGACTGGCACACTTCAAGTTTTCGGTTGGAAGTTTAAGTGCCATGTTTATTGTATATGAGTCAAGGATATAGGGGAGGTTCTACTGCTCCCTCCCGGTTTTAACCAGCAACCAGCCCAAGACCCATACATTAAAAGGACATTTACATTTTCATCCAAATAAAGTCCAAGTTAAAAAGGTTGTGGCTGCTCCTGTCCCGGTTTATAATTTTTTCTTCTTATTCGGTCGGAGGAGGAGGATAGAATTTATTCGGAATGAATTAGAAGTCGCAAGAGGAGAAGAGTGAGGCTGAAAGTTCTTGTGGGAAGAAAAAGAAATCTCGTAATATAATGAAGAAAGGAGGAGTATATCCACTGGAGACATATACATATATACACTCTCCTCTGTCTGTCCTCTCTACCACAGCCCCAGTCTCTGGAAACATGTATTTCAGCCTCCCTCCCCTCTCCATAACCACACCAGCCCACACCGCACGGCTGCAACCCAGTCCATGCCATTCCATGGGAAACCAGAGCATACCAGACGACTAAACTGAACTAACGATAAGCAAGAGTCGACAATATTATGCCCCGCCATCAAGGGCCACTAAACTTTTATAATTCTCTTCCCGAAATGAATTTTGAAATACACAAGACTTTTTCTACCTTCCACCACGTAGGGACGTGTCTGCACACTAAATGGTGATCACTACATATAGACAGACTCCATGTGCTTCCTCTCGTTAGGAGGAGTGCTCCAAGTCGTGTTGGTGTTCTGGATTGAGGGAAGAGACAGCATGGAAATGTATGGAGGCGCATATCAGCCTCTCGCACTGGAGCCACATAAGCGATTACCAGCTGCTGGAGAGAGAGACATCCGAGACTCTCCTTGCATCTTTATGGGGAAAGCTTTGGATTGATGATGTTGGCTGGGCTGGCTATGGAGAGGACGGAAAGTTGAGTCTGTAGTATGTGTATGGGTCTACCACAGAAATATTAGATATAATGCGTTGGTCTTGAAAATAGACATGTAGAAGCAGAAGGAAGGAACTGCAGGGTAAACGGGCGGAGAACTGAACTAAGACGCTGTGAGGTTTTTGAAGAAAAGTTATATAGTGGGGGAAATGGGATGTTCTCGTAGAAAAGGAACGGGAGTGCGTTAGGAAGGAACTAACTTTGACTTAAGAATTTAGTTGACATCATGCAGAAGAAGAAAATTACAGATCTGCATTTCTTAAATTAATTAGAGTTTACGGACTATCTCAGACTATCTCGTCCAAGAGCCCCTCCACTCAGTCCGTTCAAATTCAAACCGCTTTCTCTCACTCACTCAGCTCAAATACATTTTCCAGCTCTCATATAAAGAGATGTGAGCGTATAAAAGTCATGCTGTTTCGCGCTTATCACCAGGAGCAGGAAAGTTAATACTCCGTCTTGGCACGCAAATTATTACACAATTTCTCGTAAGCCTCTACCTTTTCTCTCTCTCTCTCCAGCTATGACTCTCAATGTTCCTTCTACCTCAACAAACTCACAACTTACTGTATTTACGTAAGCAAAATAAATGACTGCACCAAACACAAATTCCCTTCTCATCGTATCTCATCCCAAAAATATCTTTCTTTAAACCGCTTGTCTACCACCGTGTATAACGATAATTGTTTACTCGGCATGAACATGTGTTTGCCAAGATAATTTAAGATGTTCAAAACTCAAAGCAACCCAAACTAGAGCGCATAATAGAAGACTAGTATCTTCCACATATCCTCCTGTCCTCTCTCCTTCCACCTTATCTGTAATTCACACTATAAAACATTTCATACCTACAATAATTCCTCACCCTATCTCCCGGTCACTACCTCAAAAGCTATGATTCCTTACCTTCTCAAACATACATATACCACATATGTTCGATTAGACGCCGCGTCTAAAATAAGTGCCGGGTCATAAATAACCCCTACGCATATTGCGGAAGCATTATAGAACATATTTAAAATAGCAAGTGCATTTACAAGTTATCAGTTTGTTTGTAAGTTGTAGTTTAGTTCTCACCTTAACACTCATTGAAAGCAATCTTGTAAATGGGAAAAACAACGTGGATTTCGAACAACTTGTATTCGTACAAAAAGTAATTCGGACAAACTCGTGCACACGAATTTGGACAAAAGACATGAGACCATGTAGTTCCCACCTATAATACCAAGTACAATTTTAATGCTCACACACATAACTTTACATGCTTAATTCATATTCTGATCTGTCAGTTCCATTTATTGAGATGATTTAAATATCGTACCTACATAAGTATGCCGTATTGTTTAATATAATTTGAAGAATTTTAGAGATCTTTAATGAATAAGACGGACCCACACGATGAGTGCACCTTATAGATTTTAGATATTTCTAGCATTTTTCGTATGTAAGTCTGTAAGTTCTATGTACACCACACCTTCATAGATCATACCATACCATACCATGCCATACCGCACCATACCAGACAAAAAGAAATATCTACCGGAAAACTCTCGGCCGTGTGTTGTTGTATATCTTCTCTGGGTGGATATTATTATTGTAGCCTATGAATTTCAGTGTTGAAAATCTTGTGAAAGTAAACTGTATCGAACTGAGAATGGTATGCTGGTGTACATGAATACCTGTCTACTGCACATTTTTGTGGTACCATCTACATTTTTTTGGTTTACATTTACACTGTGGTATGGAAGTGTCGTGTGTACTGAGAGTAGTGTGTGCTCCATAAAATTCGACGGTAGTCAGTAAAGACGAGAGGGAGCGAGAGAGAGAGAGAGAGAGAGAGAGAGAGAGAGACGACAAGGTTTCCTTTCCAGTTGGTATGTCAAGTTGCGTGCATACGTGGATGTGTGTGTGTGTGTGAGAGAGAGAATGAGGGGAAGGGAAGACACGGTACGGAATTGAAAACGAGAGTATCGCAGGTATTTACGGATGTGCCATGGTTTTTTTCTTTCTCGAATGTTTACTTTAGACTCGTCCTAATTTTCGGTGAACAAACAGTCCATTTCATGCTGATCCTGGATTTTCCGGAACCTCTAGTAAGATCACCACTCATCCAATACAAGGAAAGATCCGCTACTGATATCTATCCACCCTTCTTATATACCCTATCAAGGAGACCCACCTTATCGCTCCTAACTACAAATATATACTTCCCTATACCTAAGGTGCCTACCCACACTCATATCTCCTCAGAGTAAACCCCAAAAAATGCACGAAGTACAACAAGTACAACTCTGGCAGGCTCAAGTAAAATTGCTACCTATCAAACCAACGGAACATTTGAAATAAATAATACCGCTCTACCCATAACATACGAGTACAGCAACAAGAATCCAAATTCCTTTTGCAGTATTTTCTTTATATAAACTAAAGTGAAGGAAAATTCACATTTGTTTTATTTTCTCTCTCTTTTTGTCAAATGTGTCGTCGGATTTGCACTTGTTTTTGTTAACTGCGCCATAACAAAAATCTACTCCTCAGCATGAGTTACATCACATCACGGAGGTGATTAAACAGAACATAAACTAAATAACTTGGTGGTTGAGTTCAGGCTGGAAGTGAAAGATAATCTTACTAAATATAATTTACTATAGATGATTATTTAGCTTGTAATTTTGCAAGTTTTAATTACCCAGAGTAACCTCGCGCATAATGTGGTTTTGATTTCAGACGAAGAAATGTATGTAGAAGACAGAGAAAGGATATTTTTACCATAATTTGCCCCATCACTCATTGTCAGAATCGAAAATAGAAGGAGGGGCTGGAGCGGTTGAGGTGGAGGTTAAGTGGTTACGAGAAGGAAGTGAATTGAGAGGTCCCCACCTACGACTGCATAGCCACAGCCACGCCACTACATATATGTACTCCCGTCTAACTTTTCTCACGGGTATTTTGTCTCCTCGTTCACACAGAGCGTCCCTCCGTGGAGGATATTGTAAGGAGACTGGTATATAGATAAAATCCATGCTGATAAAAAAAATATCAAATCAAGAACGAGGTGGACAAGGGAAAGAAGTAAATGACACGAAATCAGGATTCAATAATGTCAATGTCCACGCTCAAACATGATGTGTTCAGTGTTGGGGCATGGATACTGTCTATCCCTACCCCCACCTATATTGCACTCTTCATGGATACATTTATTTATTTGAATCAAGACGAATAATTCTTGCCCATGACGAATAAAGTTCTGACTGCCTCATGCCCGCCACAATTCTATTCTCGTTCGGCGACACAAAAGTAAAAGTACAGTCCACTGTATAACGTCTGAGTTTGTGTTCGACTTACACATACCTACATGCACATACGTGACTGTAAGTATATCCTTTTGCCTTTTACATTTTTCAACAGCACAAATGACCACATCATAGGAGGGATAATGGGGAGCGGTACATGGGAAGTTTTGAGTGCCTGAGTTGAGTAACTCCAATAGATATGTATGACCACATCACACAAAGAGTAGCTTTTCTTTCTTTCCCGAAAAGAAGCTGAATGGTGTCCGCCAGATGAAAACGACTCACTCACTATGACTATTGCTATGGCTGTACATACTTCAGTCAAGCCCACGCCACCCACCATAATCCCACAAATAATAACTACTAATACTTTGTCAATATAGCTGTATGCCATATTGTACGAGTGAAGCCATATATGACTGGATAAGGCTTTGGGGAGGCTGGAGCACTGTTCATGGAGGTGCAGAGCACTGCCGCTAGCTACATTGCAGGGAGCTTGGCACATAATATGGCCAGAGTGTTGTCTACATCTAAGAGAGAATTATATCCGTAATCTATGGGTACTGGTTGAGTTGGACTTGGAAATCCAGGAAGTGAGAGTCAGCGAGGCTCAGTGCTAGAGTAACATTAGGTTTTACTTTATCAGGTTTACCCTCACTTTGATTTGCTCTTCTGATTCTGCTGAGACTTTTGGCTTTTGCATTTTCATTTTAGTCAATGTAAGGACCGGAACCTGTCGTCCTCGCATCTACAATTTCTCCGACTCCAAATTCATATGCAGAAGCACATCACAACCCATGTCATTTCAATTTCCTAATATCCACTATCCTCCATAGCCTCCTTTAAGGAGACATACAACGATTTGATTACACTCATCTTACACTTACACACACATATGGATAGTGTACACGAAGGGAAGGATACGCTCGGCCAAGCTGATCCGAATCAGACCTTATATCTGTATTCCAATCCTACAATTCCCAATCTTATCCGATCCATTTCCTTGACAACAGGTTCAATCAGAATCGGAAAGTAAGTATGCATAAGAGGGGGAAATGGTGAGAAAATATAAGCAGTGCTTCAGCTTTAGCCAAAGAAGCTCAGGTGGAAGGAAAGAATAGGAAAACATTAGAAAGGAAGTACCGCATATCTTGAAATAGCACGCCCCGCGTACTATTCAAATTTGGACCCCTCAGGCCCGCGTACTATTTCAGACCCGTGTATGTGTACTGCCATTTAATAGTGTGTTAAATAGACTTGCGTACTATTCAAACAGAGACCTCTCAGATCCGCGTACTATTTTGGTACAGCTCTTCTTTGTAGCGTCGGGTTTCGTAGTGTGTTTCGTAAATCGGGATTCGAAGCTTCGGGTTTCGTAGCGTGCGTTGTTCATAGCGTAATGCGTTTCGAAGATCCCGGTTTCGTAGCTGATGTTTTTCGTAGCTTATATGAGATGAACTAAATTTATGCAATAATAGTGAGCACGTATATGTGTAAATTCTAGTTACATATTTGTATTGAGATGCGCAACACAAATTTTAAAAAAAATTCAAATACCCTGAATTTAAAAGGGTCAACATAAAAAATAAATGTTAGCAAAAATAATAATGCCGTCTTAATGCCGACCCTTAATTCTCCGACACACATAGTGAGTATTCCCTCCGTCTGTTTTTTAGAAAGTGTACTCATTACTCAAAACCATTGCACACACCTACCTCACGACAACGCTTAGTTTTTCCAATTATTTCGAATTTCAATTCTTCAATACTTTTATTATCCTCTTCACAAAAATTACTAGCTTTAAATTCAAAACCACTAATTTCTATAGAAGAGTCCATTTTTATGGATTGCTGCTGACGAAGTTACCTACAGACTGTCAGCGAATCTATTCGTCTTCTCCCCCCACACTTCTCCCTCGACGTTTCTCCCTCAACGTTTCTCCCCGACACATTTCTCCTCCGTTCCATTTCTCCCCCTACCTACTTCTCCTTTGTACTATTTCTCCCCAGCCCCATTTCTCCTCCAACCCACTTCTCCTTATTTTATTTCTCCTCTAGTACCATTCTCCCCCAAATTTCTCCTCCGTTTCTTCGTTGGCTTTGACTCAAATAATGTATGCCACGAAAAGTAAGTCAAATTTATTCTGTGCGTT
>JAQFZE010001246.1:0-18960 GCA_034695245.1 Dicyrtomina saundersi | reverse complement strand
ATGAATTCACATTGTCGGTATCTACAAAATCATTACCCAGCACGATAGTTTGCCTGCGCAGTAAAATATAATTATTATATAGTAAAGATAATTAAACCATATACTAGCCACGTAATAGAGTAAGTATGTAATAATTGCAGGATACCCATCGCAGTCCATTTATTTGCTTTAGACTACATACCTATTATTTGAAAAAAAGTTATGATAAATCTACTATATGGTTTCTCAAAACTGATCAGCAGCATATTTCCATGCTCCACGTATAAAAGTATAATTTTTATGAGCTTCAATCTAGCTGCAAGCAAATTGTAATTTCTCTTGATTGTATATAGGCAAGTCGACAAGACAAGCAATGCCCCCAAAAAGAAAGAAAGAAAGTAGGTAAGCAAATAATACAGCAACAGTCTAAGTGAGTTCATGTGAAGTGACGTAAACAAAAGTGTATTATTGTTTACCGAGTGCACGTAGTTAGTCAAATTAAATTTTTAGGTTTAAACTACGGATAGGTAGAATCTATGTAGAGTTCACATATTTTACTTGACGTGTCCACTGTTTCCTTTATTTTAAACTTGGCCAGAGAGATTGTCGTTATTTATTTCTAATATTTTGTTTCTCAGTCCTGTAGACCTCTATAGCAAAATCCATGATAAATTCTTTAATTTTCCCACGATTGAAGATGTTTGCACAATGTGTTAAGTGTATTATCATTAAATGTTACATTTAAATAACTAGATAAGGTTCACAGCAACCGATAAGAACTAATCAAGATTTGTGGTTTTAAAGGTATGGTCGTCGTAGCCTGAGTAGGATTCAGGCTTTTAATTTTCTTGGTTTTATGCTCTCCACATTATCCCATGATAATTATAACAAAATAGCTAGATGCATATATAATTAATATATTATACACCTAGTTAAAAATAAAATAACTACGTATTTCTTCTAATAACTTCCCCAGGGAGTTACGTCAAAATTTGCCTTGGACCTGGGAATTGCAAGAGACCCGGGAGGTGTTAGAAGCAATATGATATATATACAATAATATATATTTATGATAGCCCAGTTGACTTCAACTATGGTGATTTAGTAACGTTCATTATGTGTAACAATTATATTAACAAGCCAAAACAACTACAGATAATGACAATATTCCGTAGAATACATCGCAATTGATTTGAATGCGTTTATATTCGACGCTGAAAGAAACCAGCATGCTTTTGCATCCAGCGCGCTAGCATTTTTGCATCCATATCACTGCTTAATGTATTCTTTGACGGGTACATTAGAAGAAGCCTTTAAAACTTGCCAAGCTGAAGTTGGTTCACCTAAAGTTTGTCGTGATGATTTACAGTAGTGACTCTATAAAATATAGCGCAATAAATCAGTTGAAAAATCGAAGGACTGAAAACGGCATCTTGATTTGAAATTCATGAATTTTAATGTTTCCCTACTTGTGTATGCGTATGTATTGAAAGTTGGGGGACGTGAAAAGATAAAATGAAACTTTGAACTATGTAAGAGTAAAATGCATATGGATAAATTTGTGCTCCTCCTTTTGTTGAATTCTTGAGGAAGTTAGCTCCAAAAAAAGCTTCAGCATGTTTCTTTTATATATTTTATTTTGTAATTTATTGTAAAGGTTCGACGCCCTCCGAGAAGAAATCGCGACACTCTGCCCCATCCTCAAAATTAAAATCTCGTCGTCGGAACATTCTTCAGCATCTGAGCATGGAAGAAATGAGACTTTTGAACAACCATCAAAGAGGTAGCAACAATAACAATTGTAATAGTAATACAAATACTGGTGGCTCATCTTCAGACGGGTCTTCAGGACATGCGAGTATGTCAGACAGTCAGACAAGTGGTTCTCCTCCGGCTCCTCCCGCCGCCGAGTATGCAAGGATCACCAACAGTGGAAATCTTTCACATAACTATAAATCTGTTCTCAAATCCGTTCCTGAAGATGAAGTTAATTTGAGTAGCTCAACTCGACTTGACAGCAAAAGTGATGGGAATCGGAGTAGTAGTTCTCAAAATGTAACTGGAAGTAAGAAAAGTTCATCTCGGTCCAGACATCGAAATAAGGTCATTATCAATTCCTTGTCAATATTTACATTTTGGTTTATGTGCGGAAATGTCTTGGGGAATAATATTGTAATCGAAATCCTGGCTTTTTCGAGTCACAATTTATTCTATATGTATATAATTATATGATACGGATAAGTGTCAGTCAGTTTCTCTTGAATTTATTCCATTGAAATTTTATACTATAACTTCAAAGAAATTTGAAGAGCTGCGAAAAGTAAGTAAGTAGGTACTTGTAGAGTTTAAGGCTTGTTCTGCTGTTGTAGATTCCTCACTCGTTAATAATATGCTCGAATCTTCGTGCACTCTCTCCCTCTCTCACACTCTCAGACTTGATAGAATCAACATTAACGAGAAATATCACTTTATGCCGCCCTGATATTATCCATTTCAATTTTGATGAACATTAATTATGACGAGTAAAAATGCCAATACAATTTCCTATTACGGACACCTTCTTGTAATGGGCAGGGAGTCATTATGGTTGCACTCTTGATTGCAGCTGCGACTGTAGCTGTATACTAGTACATCTCTCATGCTATCAATGAATTTTATTAATCTAAATTCTAGTCTCCTGTCGTACATATGGATATATATGTAGTTTGTAGTTTATAAAGTTTTGAGGGTTCCGACGATTTTGGAGGATGATGATGATAGGGGCTGGTTCAAATAAGCAATGGACTCTCTGTGATGGTGTGCTACTAGTTTACTGTGTGAGAATGATTCTTCCACAAGATGTTCTCGTTTCATCGTTTTATCAATGAAGAGTCTGAGAGAGGGTGTCTTCATAAATACATTATATGATAATGCCTATAGCCATTTTAGGAGTGAATTATGAGCTGAATCTTGTGGATCTGACATCTTATGGAAATTCTAGGTAGGCTAAGTGATTACTGGGTTGGGTGTGAATTTCAGTGTTCAATTGAATGTTTTTCTATTGAATCAGCTGAATACATTTTCTCAATGCATCTTTCATGTATTTTTTTTCTTTTTCGCTTTTCATGACACAACACCGCAACTCATTGTACGGTATTAATACTAATACTACCAATAATAATAGGATATAGATGGATAGATATTTCTGTGACATGACTTGCATGATGAAGCTATAATAACAATGCAGTAATATTGTTTGATGACGACGTAGCTCTGATGATAGAAATGATAGCTACACAAACTGCAAATCTGCAAGGACGGTTTATAATCTTTATGCGGGTCATCACACAGATTTTAGAAGATTACATGTTTTTATTGTATTATACTGATTGTCGCGAATGGGAAGTCACATCTGTTCATTTTAGTAAAGCTCAATATTCATACTTTATATAGTAGCTTAATGTTGGGGAGAAAACCTCATTATAATATATTGAGTATAATATAACATCAAGTTGCTTTCCTTTATGAAAGATAGCCAAAGTTTTAAAATTCAAGGATGGGACTGACTGAGAGAGCTGAAATTGGCTAAAACAAATAATGTTCATGTTACGTAGTAATGTAAGTGACAAGCTGTAAAAGGGGGGAAAGAAAGGAATTTATTCCGATGAAAATGATGATACTTCTACAGCTATTCTTGACTTCTTGATTCTTGAGAAATGTCAATAATGTGCGTTGTCATTTGATATCGGTTGTAGGATTCAATTCTATTGGGAAGCACTGGTGGGAATAACAATAGCAGTGGACTCGAGGACATCAAACAAGCAATCGAGCAACTGACACTTCGCTCCTATCACGGTAATGGAGGCAGAGATGGTCATCATTCGTCATACTCAACCTCGACGTACTCCTCCATGAGTGGCAGTGAGTGTGACCGACACCGAAGACCACATCTCATCAGACATTCAAGTCTCGAAACTATCAATACGCAGGTTTGTTATTTTCTTCGAATTTCAAATCAGTTCAACTAATGGGAATCGAGCCTAACAAAACTATGTATCATTCTCTCTGTTCTCAAAATGATTTTTTGTCTCTCTCTCTATATATATATTATGCTGCAATATACTCATAATATTGCGCACATTTTCCACCCCTTATATCTATGATGCCCGTACTTCTAAATGGAAATATTCGCTATAATATATAGTAGATATACGATGCACTTGTATTCTCACATGTCTTTAGGCTTATAGGGTGCGGCGTCTCTTACGCACTACTTATTATATGTACGTAATAGTTTGTCTGAATGTTAGTGTACGGTTGTAGTGTGTGAGAATTGGAAAAGTAATATCACGGGTTTACATGCCATGTAAGGATCAATCTATTACATCATCTTGCTTTAGCTTTCGTCGTCTATAATTTCTGGAATTTTGCAGTAAGAATGTGAAATGGAATGATAAATACAGAGGTTGGAAAGCTGGCATTAGTATTTGCTTTAATAGATTCTTCTTTTCAATGAGTATACGGACAAATAGTGAATATTTTGTTGAAGAACCAGAAACATTTGCAGTTATCGACAAGATTTTCTTAAACTGCAGAATTATGAGACGTTAAGTAAACTGTGTACTTTGAGAAGCCAAAATCCCAATATCTATTAGGCAGCATTACAACCCACCGCATATTATGCTCTTCATTGAAAACTAGTAAAATGATTTGTGGTTTTCTCTAAATTGCTCAAAATTACTCTGAATGTATCTGTAGTTTGTTCTGCATAAGTACACATAAAAAGTTGTGTGAAGATGGTGTAGAATATATTTTAATTAAAAACAAAATTAATGTTAATGAAACATAATATAAAATCTGAAATTTATGATATATAACATGAAAAATCTTAATTGATTAGGTAATTATGCATATTTTGTAAAACAAAGTATGTTGTATGTGTATGTACACGAGAGCCGAAGGACTGAGCTAAGGTTTAATGAGTGTTGACTCTGCCAAGCCTATGTGGTCTGGCAGACATCAAAGAAGCATGGACATAAAAACTTAAGTACATATCCTTTATTTACGACAATTGGCAGCTGACACTGAAGTTCTGAGAGAACATGTTTTGAATATTAGAGCTATACGTAAACGAATATTTGTTTACGGCATACAATATATGAGCGATAAATCTGAAGCTACTTAGTTTGTATACTTTATACACAGCAATCTAATTTCTCATTTTGTGCCATCATTTTGGCGTACAAATTGTTGATTAGAATCGGAATCTGTTTAAACTTTTTACCTCCTCAAAAGGTAACAGCAACAGCTTGGCAAAAATTTATTTTTCGTCGGCGCGGCGTAAAGTCTTGTGGAATTAATGTGAACATAATTTTGAGTACGGCATCACCCGACCTATAGGCATTACCTCTATACTTTACCGCTCTCTCTCTCTGTTTCTTTATTATTCAGAGCTTTGCTATATTTGTTGCATTTCCTTTAATTTTAGCGATATTACTACTCCAAAATTTTTTGGCTTGGGTCAATGAAAATTTACCATTGAATGACAGTTTTTTATACAACATATTTTTACTTGCCGATTAGGTCACGTCTGCGGATGAATTCGTTTGGGTTGATTCTCATAATCGACTGGTAGAGCTACAACATTTTCCATGGTCAAATCATGACATTTTAAAAGTTATCGAGAGGAGTAGCCGTCTTAGGGAGAATTTGGAAAGAATTTCTATGGAAACTGTTCCCAGGA
Organism: Dicyrtomina saundersi; assembly: GCA_034695245.1. NCBI lineage: Eukaryota > Metazoa > Arthropoda > Collembola > Symphypleona > Dicyrtomidae > Dicyrtomina > Dicyrtomina saundersi. The sequence goes on along the minus strand of JAQFZE010001246.1, from coordinate 13,259 downwards.
TATCATACCTACTCCAACGAGCCCTTGTACGAATCTCAAGAGAAACTCAGCGTTTGTCCCGCGCCTTTGGATTTTGCAGCAAACATGAAGTAACATCTGCCTTCCGAATCGTTTTAGCTCCTGTCCTGGCTGATTCCTGCATAAAGGTTAGTATTTAGTATAGTGCAGTATAGAATTAAGAAAACTGCTTATCACTCCAATGCTATGTTTTACTTCCACATTAGCATGATCCTGGATTTAACCATCCAGTCTATAGGTGCTTCTAGAGACAGGTAGCAACATAAGCAAAAGCTCATAAACGAAAATTTATTCCAGTCGGTTAAAACCAGGGAGGAGAAACTTTGCTTGGTTTGATGGGTGCAAAGATCATGTATATAATAATATGCTTTGAGGGGAAAAAATCTCCGCAAGTGCAGAAGTAATTTTTAGATGCCATTACAAGTTTGAATTATGTATCGCCACATCAAGTTTCATTAAGTATCATAGAATGCTGATTTGAAAAACTTGATTTTACCTCTGCAGGCATGTTTACGAGCAGCAGCAATGTTCTCTGTCTCAACGAATGATCCACTGCACCGAGAATCAAAATCTTCCAGAGCGGGACTTCATTTACACGTGGGTAGATTTCAGCGTTGGATGTGCGAAGTGCGATTAGGTCGTTTTGTTCATGAGTTCGCAGCAATTCACCTGACGGCTGGCATGGAGAATCTAATAGAAGAAATTCTTGGGCAAGCTCTGTCCTTCATTACAACAAATGTCAGTGTCGAGAATAATAATGCACATCCAGTCCTGACAGCAGCCATATTAGAGCAAGCTATTGCCAGCAATGGAGACTTGTGGGGCCTTCTTCAGCCTTATGCTCATCTGAATGCAGGACGAACGGCTTCAGGTAATACAAACATATCGGTAGTCATAAAATTATACACATTTCTAAGCATCCACGTCAATTTTGTTATGAAAGTGGGAAAACTAATGTGAAGGAAGATATAAATCAGCAGTAATAATATTGATTGGTTTGATTTTTAAAGGAGCCTTGGCACTTCCAAGATGGGCAAGTGTGGCCAGTGTAGACTCATCAGGTAGTAGCAGTACAACCATTGGGGCAAACCAGGATGACCACTCATCACTTCGACATCAGCATAATAAAAGTTTAGAGCAAAGTCTTCTCACCACATGTGTTGGCTCCATAGGTTAGAGATACGTTTGTTTTATGATAATTATGCTATTCGCTTTCACGGCAAACCTTCGTATTTGGCAGGGGGCTCGAAATTGATGCTTCAGCGTTTTTTTTCTCTAGTAGATTCTTGTGTACGAAAATAATTCAGTATACGCATATGAGAATTAAATTTAATATGCGCTATTAATTCTAATGTGATGAATTTTCTTTATGAAATGGAAAAGTAAACATGCAAAGACAGATACAGTAGTAATTCAGATGCTCGAACAAAATAACCTCGACGATAACACAAGTTATTACTGGCGTCCATACTATCACTTAAATTTTGTGAATGTAAATTAAATTTGGTTTTATAGCTCGTGGAGGAGCATATGTTTTGTGGGATAAAAGGTTGTTCAGGTTAAGTTTGGCATTTTTATAGATGTTTATCAAACTTGCTTTAATTGTTTCTCAGGCGAATTGGCGGATATCCTTTCCCGTGTCTCATATTATCATCATAAGCAAATTCCCTCCGCTAATGGAGGAGGTAGTAGTAGTACAAGTAAAGCAATGGCACCATCCTGGTCACCCTCTGCCATTCATACGCTTTTCTACTTCATGCGCTGCTCTCAGTTGGAGACAGCAGATGAGCATGTGAACCTAACCTCGTCAACAGCAACTCTAGGCTCAGAAACCATGCAACGACAACAACATCATCAGCAGAATCGGGTGCCAGTACAAGAATTGGTTTACGAAAGACCGTTCATTGTTCTTCCGCCCCTAATTGAATGGGTTCGAGTGGCAGCCGCTCACTCAGACCATCGTCACTCCTGGTTGATTGACAAGGATGATGTTATGCAAGCTGCGAGGCTTTTACTACCAGGAATTGACTGTCCTATTCGACTCATTGGGTACGTTCAAGCGTAATTAAGTTCTTTGTATCATTTTTTGTGTGTTAAACGGGAGTAATTTATTCATCTACAGTTCAAATAATAGTTTTTAATTTTAAGGCTTTCATTTTCCACTATTCAATAAAAAAAAGTACCACTATATAATATTTTCTAATGAAAACCCTTCATATGAATTATTCAGGTCGGATGAATTTCATTGGCCACGTCGTCCAATTGATGAATTTGAATGCAATCGTCGACTGAAGATTGACTTGGCTTTTAAAATGCTAACTTCCGGTCGGTCTGATCTAGTTGCTCAAGCATTATTATTAATGCCGCCCTCCAAGGCAAATACATTCAACGAAACTGGTAGGAGCTCTGACCCTTGATTAATGACCGATAAACTTGTTTTAACCCTCTACAATTAATAATTTAATAAATATTGTGGTACTTAATTTTGAATATTGATATTAACAGGACTCTCGCCATTGATTCTTGCAAGTGTTCGTGGTGAGGAGACAATGGTTCGAGTTCTCTTAGATGCTGGTGCGGATTCAGACGTTGAAACCCCACCTAACGGTCCCAATTTTCCTCATAGCAACAGTGAAACTCAGCATTGGACTGCACTTACATTTGCGTCCTTGATGGGTCACATAAACATTGTTAAGGTGTGCATTGATATTAACTGAATCGAATACAAACAATATGCACATGTACAGTAATTATTTTGTTGTTTTGCGGGGTAATGAAATGATGCCTGTAGTATATTTACGCGGAAAAAATCATTAGAATTAGAAACTATTGATATTCATTGTGAATTTCTGTACTGTAGATACTGTTAGAGCATGGTGGAAACGTCGAAGGGGGGGCTAAATTAAGTGAAGAAAAATGTACTCAGACGCCACTCCAAGTTTCTGCTGCCACTGGGAATTTAGATGTCATAGCTACATTGCTCAATTATGGGGCTAATCCCTTTCTTTCTACGCTGGTACGGGATTCCCTTTGTTATACTGGATCTGCTCAAAGAGGCAGCTTTAGGTACATACCTTTTTCACAAACTTAAAGAGGAATTTAAAAAAAAATGCAAAATGTATCTTTAATCTATGTATCTACGTTTACAAAATTAGATAATACTTTCCATTGCTCCCAATGTAGTGCCATATCAGTTGCTGCTTCCCATGGTCAGAGAACAGTTCTACATAAACTGTTATCACAGCCGTTCAATTCCACACCATCCTCCAAGGAAGTATTGTCCTTAGAAGAGATTTTAGCTGAAGGCATTCAACATCCTACTGCTAGAAACGTTATTCACCAAAATCCCACCTCATCCAATAGATCATGCCCAACGGAGGAGCCTAAAATTTTAACAAAATCTCAAGTCAAAGTACTCCAAGAGGCAATGTACCAGAGTGCAGAAAATGGTCATCTTGAAATTACTTTAGATTTACGCAATCTAGGGGTGCCATGGACACTTCATTGTTGGATAAATGCTCTAGGAACTGCACATGATTTGCGTTGTGAACCTGTAGTGGACCAGTTGCTTCAAGACTTTTTACAAATTTTACCCAATGAAGATTTTTCACAGGGGCACTTCGTTGATGAGTGTCTGCCTCTTCTGTTTGCAATATTTAGGAACAGCAAGGTTAATTTCAGCTCAGTTTTTATTTTGTACCTGCTGTTTTGATTACTTTTTGATGATTAATGTATGTTTTAATCAATTTGAATTTTGTTTTGTTTTAGAATGAAGGGACTACTTTACTCCTTGCGGATATTTTCCAAACGTGCTACGGGCGAGACTCAATAAAAGAAATTCGGGACACAACTATTCTTAACGGAACAAGAATCGATCCTAAATACGTGAATAATCCTGAGCTATCTGACGTCCAATTCAGGGTTGAAGGACGTGTTTTTTATGCTCATAAAATTGTTCTTGTCACATCTTCACCTCGATTCAAGTCAATGCTGAAAAGTGCTCCTGAATCAAATCCTCCTATCCTTCAAATTAATGACATTAGATACCATATTTTTCAGGTAACCTATAAAATAATTGTAAAAACATTTTTAAAATGCAGATGTATCTTCTATCCTAAAAAGCCGTCAATTGTGTAGGAGTGCCTAGTGTGATAACTATTTCATATTTAATTTCCATTTTTGTAACTTTATGGTTTTAATAGATGGTGATGGAATACTTGTATAATGGTGGTTGTGATTCTATCCGTAAAATTGAAACTGATGATATTCTGGAATTAATGGCTGCTGCAAATTTTTTCCAACTTGATGGGTTGCTGAGATTTTGCGAAGCTAAGTGTTCATTAATCGTAAATATTGAAACCGTCGTCTCTCTATATATTCATGCTAAGGTACGTTAACGTTATAGCTGGATCATTATATGTTTTTGCTTTATACTATGTATATATGACCTACCACTTTCACTTGCCATAAAAAAGGTTATGATGCATCATAATATATCTTGTTAAATATAATTTTAGGTTTACAATGCTGTTCAACTTCTTGAATACTGCCAAGGATTTCTCCTGCAAAATATGGTAGCTGTGCTGACCTACGATGATTCTGTTCGAAGACTTATTTTTGGCAAGAAACTGCAAAATCATGACGTGCTAGCAGGACTTTTGCTCACTCTTCAAGCTCGTCTAAAATGCAAGCAAACAGCAAGAAAGTCGACTAAATGACGGCAATCAACCCGTAAAAGTATTGTAAAATTACAGTATTTATAATCATAATCGCATTCTTTGTTCATACACATTCCCGCCTTGTAAAGTTCATTAGGTAGTAGTGGATCGACTTTATAATTTCTTAAAACTTCAACAATGTATTATCTTTATTTACGAAAATAAGTCTTGTTTTTAATTTTGTTAAGATTTGAATTAGAATTAGTCGAAGTATTTACTTAGCGTTATATCATAATTATATTGTACATAATTTTGTAAATATTAAGCAGAATCAAGATAAGTCTGCTCTTGCTACTCAATGTGTCATATACGTTATTTACAAAAAAAGTAAAGAAATTATTTAAACATGTTATGCAATATATATGTATGTACTTATATAGTAAATTTTAAATTACAGTAGGGCAATCATATTTTATTAAATATTTGAAAATGTTCTGTTACTTATCTAAGAGTATCAATTACATAGCTGGTAAAGAAAGTTTGCTCAGGAGGACAATCCGATTAAATAAATCCTTAACCGCGCTGGGGTAATTTTATTTAATCAAGAATTTTATTTTACAGGCTACTTTGATGCCATGACATATGAAAAAATTTTTAATAAATAACAATTTTTTGACCATATAATTTGACTTGGTAATAAATTGTGAACCTTGAGAAACCTATTCCTAAGCCCAAAAATTGGTGAGCCAATTGAGCTTATATCTTTATTTCATAGTTTACAAAGTTGATACATCATAATATGACATATTATGTCATTTTTAGTTTCTTAATTTTATATACGCTTGGAGGCAAACTGGTTGTCGTCACCCACTACAAGAACAAATCCGATACCATTGTCCCCGCTAACTTCATCTACTACCATTGCATTAGTTGCTGAGATGTCTTTGATTTGCATTAAAATTTCATTCATTTCCAGCAATTCCTCTACGGCAGAATACATACTTTTTTCCAGAAAATGTAGCGCTCTGTACTTTCCATTATGCCCCTCAATTATTTGTGCAATGACTTTAAGACTTGCCAGGAAATTCTCCCTAGAGTCATTCCAGTGATTGAGCGACAAGAATTTTAAAGATGGAAGTGTATTGTGAATTACAAGTAGTTGCGCTGGAGTGATTTGAAAGCATTCTATCTGGAGATTTTCAATCTTCTTAGGTAGCATGTCTATACGACAAATATGACTTGTATTTAGCTCCATGCTAATTATATGAAAGTACTTAAGGGCAATTAATTCATGAAAGTGTCCCATTGATAAAGGTTCGGGTTCGCGTGTATCATTTGGGCTAACTTCGCTGCTGGGATTGCAACGAATCATGCGTAGGATGAGGTTCTCCAACGTTTTGGCTGACTGCTGAATTCCTTGGACTGGATACAACCAGTAATTTCCTCCAACATCCCACGTTAATCTCTGAAGTTTGTGCTGATGCTTTAGTAGAAATACCCAGTCATAATACCTCCTCACATATTCTGGCATTTCTAAATCCAAAAAATGGAATTGCGGCACGGGTCTGTGTTCGCTAAATGAGGTGTCCACTGTAAGAGCAGAGTGACTTATTTTACGCTCGTAGTCAACATTTGGCAATGGCTCAAAAGTATAGGAATCACTACGATAGTGTTTGACGCGGACTTCTTTAAGATTTCGAGATCGAAGGAAAATTTCAAATAACGAGTCAGTAAGTAGTTTAGATTCTTCAAACGTTACAAAGATTTTGATATCGATACTGGTAAGATTGTGTGAGTTTGTGCAATTTAAAATTGGTAACAGTCCATTTTGAAGGAGATTCTGGGTTTGAGGTGAAGGATTATCTGAGGAGTAAAATTTAATTTTACGAAGCTTCTTAAAGCAACCGTATAAATATTTAATTTCTGCTTCAGGCTTAAACAAATTTCCAAGAATCCAGTCTCTAAGAGACCCCCACACATTACTATCCTCTGCTTCAAGGGAATAATTTTCAACCCATTCTGAGGAATGATGCTCAATCTCTAATATTTCGACATTAGAACAACGAAGAAGAATTTCATGGACTGCATCCCGAGAAACGCAGCCTTGGATTTTTAACTCTTTTAATTTGTGCGGATTATGTGGTATCATTTTGCATAGCGAACTCATTTCCATGTGAACTATGACCAGTCGTTGAATGGCCGTTGTAATGGCCAATCTGAAACTTTCGTCTTCATTGTCAATAAAATAAAGCTGAATTCCAATCTCTGAATCTATTTCTCCTTGAAATATTTTACACGTCGCTCGAACAGAAGGAACATCAGCGAAAGGAAGCATTTTCCAAATTTTTTCTCGTATCTAGATTTATATAGTTATATTACAATGTATATTATAATATATTGATACGAACAAATTAGCATTCTGATTGTGAGATTATGTTTAATACTGGGTCCTGAAAATGGCATTTGGAGAATTTATATTTTAATCATTACATACATGTTTGAAATGTAAATACAAATACCTCCGGTAATATAGTATCAAGTTGAAACCCACAGTGTACCAACGGCAATCCTGTCCTGCTGTTACTCTCTATTAGTTGCTCAACGTTTTCCTCGGATTTGTCACTTAAGAATGCCATAAAGCTACCTTCAGGGTGCGTATGAAGAAACTTATCCTGTGTAAATTCACTGGTTACTTCCCAGTTATCTCCAATTTCTAATTGCTCATACTCTAAAGCAGAGCCATTTTCTCCAACAAGTGTTGATGGTTTTGCTTCAAGATGACTCATTTTTTCGACTTCACCTTTCAATGCCATGTCATTGGAAGGCAGAATCTCCTCTGTTTCTTTTTCGACTCCAGAACCGTCATCAGTAAAGTTGGAAGCTCCCTCCGGATTTTCATCACACTCTACTGGAGCATCACTGGCTTCCGCGTTTGGACCACCGTTTTTAGTTTCCTTCCCGTTATCTACTAATAGGTCTTCACCCCCGCTGAGCTCCATTATGATTTAATGCAGTCCAGAAATAATGTAGTTTGGCTTGGCTAACAACAATTTTTCTGTAATGGGCTACCAAATTGCCACTGGCTATACTAAATTTTCACCACCTTAAGTTCGTATTCCGCATTGGCAATATTAGCATTATGCAGCTATTCAAAGAATTTCTTTTTGGCATGACCTTTTTCCTGTCCTGGGTCAAATTTACAACACTATTGTACCTACATATAAGGAGGTGGCATATATTAGTGCATAACATAATAAGGTCAAGCCACAACGCAATCAGCAGAAAGGCAAGAAAATAATAATCATTATTATTATTAATGTTAAATCCAATTATATCTTTATTTTTGTTATCAATAAATGAACAGTGAAACACAAAATGGTGGATTACCCCACCAACCTTCGTTCTGTACTTTTTATTTCCTATTATGATACTGTAGTCGTATAGACTGTAGTTGCAGTAGTTGCAGTAATAGTCAATTTATTATTATGTAGGGGTAAGTTTGTTCACTTTGGGACTGAAACAAACGGAAGAAATCAATCATGAATTAATGAGCAACAGCATCACAATACGACAAATTCAATGTCGAAATATCGAAAGTTGACATCAAAGATGACATCAATTTTGTTTATATACGAATGAATATACCATAAATTGTTTATCGTAAGGAATTTTTAAAGGAACGTTTTCAAGCATGGAGATGCCAGAATCAGAAAGGTATAGTGCTAAACCAAAACTAATGTAAGTACTTACTCATAATATTATTTATATTGCAAAGTATTATGCAACTAAAATTATTTAAAATTGCTATTATAAAATACTATAATTAAATACCGCCTGCATATTATCGTTTTACATTAAAATACAATTTCCCATTTTTGGCCTTTAGCAAAATTATTCGCGTATTATTACATTGCGGCTCCTCCAATAAATGCCAACCACTTCAACTTTAAGCTGCAACACTGGGGAAACTGCGAAATATGAAATTTTGACTCCACAAGCAAACCTTGGTCTACTAGACTCTACCATGTGCGGGCATGGCGTACCGAACGTAGGCACGGCTTAATACTGTCTGGGACTGGGACAAGCTTTATCAATCAGTATAAAATAGTTCATAATAAAATAGTTCTAGTCAGCCTTGACTTGAACTACAACTTTACAACGACAACTACAAACTGGTATCATTTATACAGTTTAAAAAAAAAGAACAAGACCCAGAGCTAGAGCCAGAGTCAGAGCCCGAACAAGTTCAGAGTTACAGAGACTGAGAGACATAAGAAACAAGAAACCACTTGCCACACAAATTCATTTCATGAGAAATCAATCGTGCCCATAATACCCATATAGGTTATAATATTTTGATACATAATTAATTAAATACAGTAGGGACATGTGGACTAAGTGGACAATGTGGAGTCGAGTTTTCGACTTTTTCGGTTTCGATGTTTCGATTTAGAGTACGACAAAAAAGAAGATGCTTTGCAGGCACATAGGTATACATTTCTATGATTCTGTAATTGGGCGGGAAAAATTAGAAAAGTTAACTTCCAGGCCTTGCGAAGTCGGCGAAGTGAAGAAAGTGTCTGAAGAGTATTAGGTTTAATCATGTATTAGTTTTAAAGTATTATTAAGTAGTGTTGCACAGCAGGCAGTTTGCTGTGTCATCCAATTTTATCGGTATAGTAAGAAGTAAGTTAATGATACGGACGACTAACATACCTATACACATTGCAGAAATAAATGTGTGGAAATAACTCGCACATGTTTTCGTGGACGTGTGATACTTCATACTTGAAACTTGATGAGATTTAATAATAATTGAAGCTAGCTGAAATATATGACCACTCATTACTTACACTCACTGCCACTCATATTATGAATTATGAGTGGTATGCATTACTTATCACGGTTGATTCCTCAATATTTGTATTCTCAATCAACTAGTAAAATAGTTCATGCAAGTGTTGGGATTTGTGGTGACGTATAATTATTAATTAATGAAACTATATAGTGAGTCAAGTTAATATCGCTTAGCAAAACTCAACAAGTAAGTTAGCTTACAGATTAACTGACTATATACCGACTTCTAACTTGGAACTTTTGGTAGAATATATCTACTTTTGGTTTTGACGTTCTTTCGGCTCAAACCTCTGACCTCACGCACTTTACTTTTACTTAATTATGAATTATCATCATTGACAGGACTAATAAGATATTCTAGGAGTACAAGTTCGCGATTTTTGCAACTGTCGGTAATTTGGAAAGTTATAAATTGTGAAGGAATCATATTTATTAAATCCTGTTTTTTGTTATCCCTTGTAGACAATGAAGCTGACAATTTTATACGGAAGTCAAACCGGGACGGCTCAGGATATTGCTGAGCGTGTGACCCGTCAAGCCATTCAGTTAAAATTACATCCTGAACTCTTTTCAATGGACGAGTATCCTATTGAAGGCCTGGAACCGGATCAGTATGTTGTCTTTATTGTTTCTACCACCGGTCAAGGAGATGAGCCGAATAATATGAAAAAATTGTGGAAATATTTATGCCGAAGAAATTGCAAACAAATATTTACCGGGATCAAGTATTGTGTCCTAGGGCTTGGAGACTCGTCGTATGTTAAGTATAACTTTGTTGCAAAAAAACTCGATAAACGACTTAGTCAATTGGGGGGTCAAAGTGTTGTCAAACTGGCACTTGCAGATGATCAACACGACTTAGGTGTGGATGCTGTTGTTCCGGGGTGGATTCGCACAATTTGGAAATCTGTTTTAGGAATTGAAGTGGAAAATATATCCGGGGTTATCGGTCCTAAATTTCGAGTATCCGACGTCGAACATAATGACAGCGACCAACTACTAAGCAGTGTCAGTCTTGACTTAACGTCTTGTGATATTGTAAATCTTAATAGAATTGTAAGCAATAGGCGTGTTACAAGTTCAGATCATTTTCAAGATGTCAGATTTATTGAAATAGAATCCTCTAATTTAAGTTTTCAACCTGGGGATGTTCTTGCCGTACAACCGAGAAATCTTAAAGAAAATGTTGATTTATTTTTTTCAATTTTTCCTACGTTAACTCCTACTCAAAAGATTTGTCTTAACCCTCAGTACTCTTGGGTCAAAATTCCTACTCAATTTCAAAACATTGTGAAGCCATGTACGTGGTCAACAGTTGTTGAATGCTATTTACATATACAGTCCGTGCCTAGTAAATCATTCTTTGAATATTTAAACCATTTTGCTGACGATGAAATGGAGAAATGGAAGCTAGCTGAATTCTGTACCCCGGAAGGTCAAGATGATTTATATAAGTATTGTTTTAAGGCGAAACGAAACGTTTTAGAAGTACTATTAGATTTTCCTAAAACAGCGGCTAGAATTCCCACAGATTACATTTTCGATTTAATACCAGCAATAAAATGTAGATCATTTTCTATTGCTAATTACAACCCTGCTACGGTTGGAATTCTGGTGGCCGTTGTTGAGTACAAAACTATATTAAAAAAGCCACGACTGGGACTTTGTTCGAATTGGCTTGCAAGTCTTGTGCCTGGGGATGTTGTACCATGTTGGATCACCAAAGGAAGTTTTAAGTTTCCGCCATATAACGAGGTATTACACTTAATTTTATTAAAGCTAAATCTGTTAAACTGATTTCTTTATTTCCGAAAAAAGTCTTGCTGTTTACCACTAGTTTGAATGCTAAATGCTTTGCCTTGAATTTTTCGTCTTTATCATATAAACAGGGAATATTTTGTTTGTGCTAATTGTGTGATGCCGAATCGACTTAATGAAACAATTTATTATATTAACAGGAAACTTCTTTGGTTATGGTCGGGCCTGGTACTGGATGTGCACCTTTTAACTCCCTTATTTCGCAAAGGCAAACTTTGAATACATTAAATAAACTTTATTTGTTCTTTGGGTGTCGGTATCAAAAAAAGGATTATTTTTTTGAAGAGGAATGGACTGCTGCTAAAAAGGAAGGAAAATTAAATTTATTTCCAGCTTTTTCTAGAGATCCAAATTCCCGGTATAAATATTTTCGGAGATTATAAAATGAGCTTATGCTTATTAAGTAGTAATATTTCAGTATCAAGTACTTACAAATTTAATGTTGCAAGTTATGTCGATGTATCAAATGTCTAGTTTTTAAACTTTTAATTTCTTGTTCGCAGGCTGAGGTACGTTCAACATCAACTAGAAGAAAACGATTCCCTCGTATTCGACCTAATATTTAACAAGAATGCTCTTATTTTTATCGCGGGAAACGCCAAACAAATGCCTTTAGATGTCCAGGATACCATAACTTCCATACTCGAAAAACATGGGGTTCCCGACGCAGGAGATTTTGTCAAGAATCTTATACGGCAAGGAAAATATCAGACAGAAGTATGGGGTTGATCGGAACGAGTAAGATAACTATATAGCATGATTTCATTTTAAACGGCCTTAAATTATTGAAAAATTTACCAGTGATGTACCATTGACAATTTAGTGTTGTTCTAGCCATTATAATAATGTTTTTAGTAAATTTTGTGAACATAATATATTATCATGTCATATAGTTGTAGTCATTTAATAAATATTAAGTGCTGGTAATGAATATGTAGATGCTATGAAATGTAGCCAATCATTCAATCATCCATCTAACATTTAATCTAAAATTTAAATTCCAACTTCCAACTCAACGAATCATACCATAGGTCAAGTCTGGTCTATATAATGAGCCTTTCTGTTCCCCGATATTTACGATTTTTTTGTCTCTGAAGTTTTGATGCAGTGGGGCCAATGGCCAATGTACGAATTTCCGCCATCGTCCAGCATTAATTAATAGTAATATACTTGTAAGTACACTATGTATAGGTAAAATCTTTCCCGTAACGATACAGCAACTTGTTGGAACTTTTGTAATACTTTTTAGAAAACTCATGGCCAGAATTAAGTTCGAGATGTTAAAAGCAACTTTGCTTCTTTAATTATGAAATACTAGAACTAGAATATGCAACAATGATTTTTTAACAATGTGTATGTCAGCAAAACGTTATAAAGTTGACAAAATGAATTTTGAATAAGATCTTTGCAACCTCAGCTATGTTATTTTAAATATGGCTAAACATTCTTATGTTGGGGATTGAATAGATTCACAGTTATGGTTTGCGTTGACAGTTGTGTTTTTATCAATAATAATACATATAATAGAAGGTAAGGGGCCACTAAATCGGGCATTGTGGCGCCTACGAGCAACGTAGAATAACTCGGGAGGTGTCAAACGATGCGTAATACGCGGCAGAATACCAGTACAAAACACAGAATTGAAATAAATTTAAAAACCCGCCAGTGGCGCAAAAAAATATAAATTGAACAAATCACGATAAGCCAAAATACGTAATTTAGAACTTGTACTGAAACTCCAGAACCAAACATTCCACGACATAGCAGAATGTACGCAACGATACATAAAAATGGTTCGAAGCGGGCCAAACATTAAAACCCCTAAGAAAACACAAACATCTTGAAACAAAATGAAGAAGGCACGAAAGAAAAATGTCCAAAATAATTGGCGATAGTGTGGAACCTGTA
>JAQFZE010001245.1:0-18961 GCA_034695245.1 Dicyrtomina saundersi | reverse complement strand
AGAGTGTTCTGCATTTCAATTTCAAGTATTGTTTTTGTTTTCTTGAAGGGTTTTCTTCCACATTCAACATTATTAACAGGTATACTGATACTGCCTTATCCTCCTGACCAAACCAATAAGTATTGTTCGTGTCTTATTATTCTGAATGACATTTTGATTCGATTTTCCTTTTTTTTCACAATCATTTACTGACCGAGTCAATTATATATACGATTATGAGTTCTTTCTCAAGTGTCTCCATACAATGTATGCCGTATGTAGTATGTTGATATACTATATAGGTACGTCCCTAGTTTTTTCTGTTGTCTCTTGATGTTTTTCAACTTCCACCTCCAAGGTAATATAAAAACAAAAACAATGAACATGGGTTTGAACATTCAGAAAGAAGCAGAACACATAAAGTTGAACGAGAGAGAGGACCAACAAAAACTAGAACTTTTGATTACTGATAGACCACGGCGGGCCAAAAATTCTAATCTGGATGACGACTGAGGATGTGACCATTGAAACCAGCATCTAAACCAGTGACCAACCAAACATGAACGTGAGAACCTCTCAAGACGAAGTCAAAGGAAGACACGAAAATACTTACAAAAAGGGAGCCTCATCAAACGTTTATCTTGGTTTTGATGTAAAAATAAATGAACACACACATACACACTACAGACTGACTGTCTGTCTGTACTGTGGACAATTAAATTAGAAAATAGAAATTTAATATATGGAATGTGGTAATGCATCGATGAGTTAAGTTGAACGATGAACTTCAAACTTGGATTGGCATGATATAGTAGGTTGTAAGTGTTTTATATAATTATACAGTGGAGTCTACGCTAAAGATTAATTAAAATAATAATAGTAGAGTACCTTCTTGGAATGTGTGTGCCGAGGCATGTAGGATGCTCAAAATTAAATTTAAAGACGAGTCAAATTGTTTTTTTTCTCTCTCTCTCTCTCAGTCTCGGTTTTACTTTGTAATTGAGCGTTACTTACTTGATGAGAAAAATTAAGGGTCAATTTTAACGCCTTACGTTTCATGTTTTCACATTTCTCTTCAATATTTTCACGTATATTTGTGAAATTTGTGAGTAGTATGTATCTCCTCAACTCAACCGCACTACGATGAAGATGTATTATGAGCACTGCTTTGAGTCAAGTTGAAGTTGACATGTCGATTTTAGCTATAATCAGTCAAGATTACTCAAGATTAAAACCAGTTGTAGCACTTTATAAGTATATGTGTATTTAATGTTGTATGTAAATCCTAAGCGGCTTTCCATCAAGTTGTATATACGCCTAAGTAGATTTACAAAACTAAACAAAGTTGTTTTTGGTTTTACAGCGTCCAACTAAACGTCAACGTCAATTCTCACGTCTCATTATCTTTTTTACAATCTAAGAGTAGCCAAAAAGAAGTGTGAGCTTGATCTAAATTAAAAAATGCCGATTTACAAAATTGTTCCAATTTTTGAACATCATCTCGATTTATACGTAGTATATAGTACTATAGTACTTCAGAATTGGTATGAATGCTTGTACGTACGTACAGCTGGTGCTGTTGCTGGTTGCTGGTATTAGTATCATGAGTAGTCCGTGGATTTCATCGAAATCATTAAAATTCTTATTGACACGAGGACGCGACTTGTTCGAAACATGTAAAAAACTTGATCAAAATCAGCGCATAAAATGGAGATGTAATGTTAAACTTTTATAATTTGAAGTTTTGCGTAAAAGAATCTACAGAAAAGTAAGCAAGTGAATTCGTGTTAATTCCATAAAGATGCCTTTTTTGTTCTCTTTTATACGTTAGAGCTATTAATCGCTCCACATCCACGTTTCCAATGAGCAGGATAAGTGTATAAAAGCCCAAGCTCACCTGTATTTTGTATTCAATTTAATTTAATTGAGTATATAGCGTATAGAATAGAACGATGTAGAATTACGAAAAAAATAAATTTTGCTCGAACGAGTAGTTGGCTTGACTTGGCTCGGCGGCTATGCTCTTTTGCTCATTTTACCAGCAAAAATGTGGTAGCTCTTCCTTTGAACCGTACGATTAACTGATCAATATGATATGTCAGATGTGTCCTATAAAATCAAAGAATGGATCCAGAAAGAAAAAACTAGAATTAAATTAGGTAGCCCTTTATTATTATTTTGTACTATGTGTATGAATATACCTACTACCTCCCGATTGACGTCCCTAAGTAAGTAAGTCACATCAATATATTTTGTAAAAAGTACAGTGCAGAAGTAGTGTATAAAGTACAAAACTAGAATTGGCAAACTACACACGATGACGAGGTAAACCAGCTGTCGTTCATAATTTACAAAAAGAAAAAACCAGTAGCTTAATTCAGTTTTCACTGAGAGAAATATATAAAAAAATTCTACCTAAATACTTATTGATAGATAGAAGCGTAAAGCAAAAACAAAAACAATGGAGAATAGGGAAATGCATCTTGTTTAGTTCTCTATTGTTTTATCTCAGTCGTTAATTTCATGCTCCTGAAGACATGCTGGGCTCTAATTTTTATGCTGATTTTTTTTCCACGTCATAATAATATAAGCTTCGCTAGTCTTTTTGAGTTTTTGTGTACAACAAAAGTGAATATACAGACAGATAAATATAAAAATATGTAGATAGGTATAAGTAGGTACTCGTTTCGTATTCTGCATTCGTAGCCGTTTCGATTACGACTATACCAGACCAGACCAGCATACCTGGGCCGAGTCTGAAAATGCATGAGTATATGCACAGGTATAGCTTCACAAATCATACTCAATTACGATTACGATTAAATGTGTATAGCTTACCTGTAAGAATAATATATATTTGTCTGTTTGCATTCCACATATTGCTTTATTTAGCAGGAAGTAAATAGATAAGATTGTTTACCCTAAAATCCACTATCCTCGTAGCTAGTGCAGTCAGCGTGTTTCGACTGTATGTAGATGTTGACTAAGAAATATGGATAGTATATATGCAAATTTTGTTTGTTTTAAAAATCAGTAATTATTTCATACCGGCACTGTCTTTGACTTAATTTGTGTGCGGTAGTAGTGCCATAACATACCTAGGTAGCTATTTTCCTGCTTATCAGGTTATACGAAAAATACAAAGGTAAGTATGTGACTATATAGATATGTGACATGGCTTTAAGAAAATATAATTCTATGTTGTTTTTTTTGTCTCAAAATATATTTAGGTTTGTAGGAATAGGAATAGGAATTCCTGAATTGCGTTGACTTTATATCATATATATTACATTAAAGGCGTAGAAATGTGGAATGGAAATGGAAGCTCTCATTGTCGAATTCATTCTCTTTTTATGCTGAGTAAGCATCTAAATTAGTTTAAGTCGAAAGTTACTTCATTCAAGATATCTAGGTACACTAATTATATTCTAAAACTCACTAGTCGCAGTTTTTGTGTCGTATGACTAAAACTATGTATACAGTTAGAAGTTAGAACTTGACGTTTTTTTGTATTGTTTTTTTTCCTTTTTACGTTTGCACTGTCACCGTTTGCTGCTGCCGTAATTACTATCAACTATCCCTATTAGTACCTACTGCAGTACTATAGACGCCCCGTATATAATTTTCTTGAGATTTTTGATCGAGTCAAAAAGTGTCACAGTTTCAAATTAAAACTGCTATGGTCCCACCGTCCCACGTGTATCCTACGAATCTCTATATATGTTTGATCTGACACTCCTTGGATTTTTGGATGAAAATGAAAGAGAGTGAGAAGAATTTATTCCTCATTATGCAATTCCACCAATTCAAAGTCTGCAGTCTGCACCACTATAGCAGGTACCATAACACTATAAAATAAATATTCTTTGTTACAAAATGTCTATACAGTTTGCGTTCTATTACTTTTACACCATAATTATCATTATTACGTATATTATATGGAAGTGTAAGTATTGTCTTTACTGTTTAATGATACATTTGAAGATACTTACTTTTATAGTACAATGCAAAGAAGGAAAGGAAGCAAAATAAATTTCTAATCGTATCGTAAGACGAATGTATAAGTAGTGTGCGTTTGTCATCTGTCTGTAAGGAATGTTCCGCCTGGTTACCTGAAGTATAGAGGTAATTAAGTAAATTCTGTACTCTCCTATTATGCACCTGACCTGATATATTATACTAGGTATTTTGTCTTTGAGTAAGAAATAAATGTATTGTGACGGGGCCGTCTCAGTCTCTATCGGTGGTTGCAAAGTTTAAATGATTTGATATTTAACAAAATACTATTTATTTTAAGAGAAAGGTGAGCAAAAAAATGATGGACATTATTTGTCGTTTTGATGACCTTTTCCATTTTTATCAAAAGTTATGAGCGGAGACCTCTCACTCACTTCCAAAAGTTCCAAACCCTCCCATATACGTGGTACATAATGCTACACATTTTTTGGTCCGTCTTTATTATTTATTTAAATTAATGATATCATAACAACAACGTCAAATCAAAATCTAACCTCATGCCGTCAGTCACACACAGTCATCCTCCTCGCAGTGTGTGCGTTATCTTGAGAACGTGTGCGTATAGAGTTCTCTTATTACGTAATTTAACCATAACCGTCACTTTTATGTAATTTTATATTAAAAAGTCATTTTGGGTTAAGTAACTTATCAAAATGGCCATGCCTGTCTTGTTCCCCAATTGAGCGAATGTAATTTGGTTTAGAAAATAATTGCTTTGATTACTCAGATGTATAATTTTATATTGTCTTTATGGTTATCGATAATTCCTTTCATTCATGTTGCTCAGAGGAATAACAATAAAACATGGGCATAAATAGTAATTACGTTAAATTATATACTATCTTCGGCTTCGACTTCGACTGACTTCAATTCACTAGTAATCCAGTGCCATTTAGAAGTTGCAGTTTTGCTCTGTGCTTTTTTTTCTTCTTTATTATATCTATGTAATATGCTACTAAACTACTAATCCAAACGTATAGCGTAGTCCAAAAAACCCAAAGCACCGAAGCAGCAAATTAAATACTCTACAGTTTTCTTTAAACATTGCAGTATCTATCTGTACAAAGTTTAGGTATGGACATGGACACGTTTTTTAATGGTTCAAGGGAATTTAATGTCTGTGTGTATATTATGGTGTATGTAATATACAGTAGACATATAGCTGACCGTATATTATACATAGTAGTAGCAGTAGTATTAAGTAAAGGTGTATGTAACTTGTATTATCATTATCAGTAAGAATACGATATAATTTGTCTAGATCCAAAAATCAAAGCCGAAAATGCAGCGTCATGTCATGTTCAGTCTCTTTAGGGATCAACCCTTCCCATATTTAACAGAACAGATTTAATACGTCATAATATTATACGATGATAAGTCAGGCAATTACGTTGTGATTAGAATGATGTGTGTGTGTAGAAGATATAGGAGATATCAAAAAATTGCAAAAATTTAAACTGTTCAAAGCTCTGTTTGAGTCACCTATACACTTCTTAATTTAAGCAGAGGCCTCAAAGAATCAGGTTTTGGGAGGGAAAAAATGGCGCAGAAGTTTTGATTTTGAAACGGAAAGTATGCCTAAGTAAAGTAAGTAAGTAATAATAATTATATTTATTATATTATTTGAGAATTAAATGAGAGCGTAAATTGCCACAAATTGGGAATTTAAATTGGCAGGCATCTCTATCTAATATTGTGCGTATATACATAGGTCGTTACATTTACTTTGCTAGGCCATTCCTATCACTTTTGTAAGTAGATTTCTCTCTTCTCTATAATTACATTTACTTTTACGTTACGTTACAGTTTAATCACAATGAGTGACTGACTGAGAAGCCGAAGTTGTTGTCTGACCATCCAACAACGTCCAGCTCAGGCGTCCATTATTGCTTCGTTCGTACACTTGGTTGTACTTACTGCACTACATGCAGCTCTAGACTGTATAGAGAAAATTGCCAGACAAAAAATAAAGTGCATTTCATGCCGAGTCCACCTGTGTGTAATTTAAATTGGAATGAATAAAATAAATTTACATTTTTTAACTAGTTTCTGCATTCTACACTATACTCTTTTCAAAAGCGTTTGTACTTGAAATTTTAATGAAAAATTTCCGATTTTTTACACCTTGGAAAATTCATCAGTCTAGAACAATCACAAATGAAATGTGCTCAACCTTCTGAAATTCTTTTTTCTGTATTAAGTCTGACTTTCAAAATTATTTCTTTACTTTCCTTCAGTTTTAGTATAGTGGGTGCTAGATAGAGTACAGGTAGCAGGAGCTACTTACTACAGGATGACGATGATCATTGCTGCAATAAAAATAAGGTAGTAAACGCTCTGTTCATTTGCACATCATGCTATACTTATACCATAATATTATAACCATATGATATAGGCGCAGTGATGTGTTAAAATTAATATCTGTGTAAAGTTATTACAGCTATAAATTGTGTAGGAGTAGTAGTACTAGTAGTAACTACCTGCATTACACAGAAATGACTAGATACATATGTATAACAAGAAGCATTTATTAGATACATGACTGACTGCAGTTAAGTTAATAGTTAATATGTACGGTCGATTTGCCGTCACTAAATTTTTATCTATGCGCTTTTATTTCCATTTCCAAATCACGTAGTAGGATCGATCATTCATTTATTTACTATGGTTTTAAAATGTAGTACAAATACAAGTTAACTAAACTGCACAGAGGCACAGACCATATAACAATTTACTATTTACAACTTCTTGTGTTCTCATAGATGTTTAAACTTTTAAAGATATCATCAGTTTTATGTTTATTCAAAATTTAACAATAATAATTATCATCTGAAATATCAGTTTTTTGGTCAGTCAGTTTATCTATGTACATAGTAGGCTGCACAAAATATAATATTATAAGGGGTTTACTTTTGTTTCATGCAAGAGTATCTGTTATAATTATTGCAACCACGAAAAATAAGAAATAGAGATATATAATTATCGAAGCCTATTCAGTTTACTGTTTACGTTTATTTTTATTTTTATGTCCATAAATGATAAACGATAACGATCCAACAAATAATTTACACTAAAAGAAAGTTTATGTTGAATGCAGTATTTGTTGTACTTACGATTAGTTGTAAGTTACCTATAGTATGCTACTAGTATCTAGAATTTACTAAAGAATCAAGACATATATCCATGTTTCGCATTTTGTAAAGCTAAACGGAACCAAACAAGTCGATTTTTACATCCGCTATCATTGGTCTTGGTTTTTTCTTTGTGCGCAGCAAAACTCTGTGTAAAATTTAAATTTCATATATATTTCATTTATTTTTTTATTGTCAAAGATCCAAAAAGGATTAATAAACTTTACTAGGATAATCGCTTATCATTTAGACATGTTCTCGTTTATTATGATTATGATTGTGGCTTTTGCACTTTCATTTTACGATTAGACAGACGCCGCCGCGAGTCACTTGAAATAAGGATAACCAGGATTAACGGTTAGCCGCAATTAAGGGGAAATGATGATTGTTTCAAGCAGGTAGGTAGGGGTATAGGTATATGAGTATATGCAAGAGTTATAAGATGCTACTTAATTTATGAGGCGAATCGTAGATCATTCTTCAGTCGTAGTCGTATAAGGTAGATCGTTACCGTAATGCTTACAAAGCATGATGTATTATTTATTTTTCACACTTTAAAATATATTCCATGAATTTAAATCTATATTTAAAATGATGCTTTTGGTTTTATCATCCTTATTTTTCGGAATGCGGTAGTTATAAGTGCGCTTCTAACCAAACCATACTAATATAATTAAATGAATAATAATATGCGATTGGCAAAATACATAATTGGAGTCACACACCATTCACCATCTATGTACGAGCACAACTTTAGTGCGCAGAGTAAACTCCACGTCTTGAATTTGAAGAAATAAGACTGCATACTTAAGCAGTTTTGCGGTGCCTTTTTAATTTTAGCTAAAACCATTTCATTTTTTAATCCGCGTTTGAAAAAAGCCGGTTTTTAACAAGTAGGACTTTGGATTAAATTCAAACTTCTTGCTTTTAAAAGTTTGTCTCACTTATGTAGGTAGGTACATGTACTGGCATGAGACTTACAATTGGAAGGTCTCATAAACGTTATTTTCAAAATTAATTTGTCACATTTCTACTAGTTGTACCGCTTTTGTTTTTGAAATAAAATTGCTTAAGCGCAAAATTAATATCCAAATTCAACGAGTTTTGAATAATTAGGTACTAAAGTTAGTACCTTCTTTAGTTAGGCTTTAAAATTTTTGACTTTGATTTTTGAAGGTACTTATGAAAGCTGAATTTTGATTTTGTGTTGCTGTTTACAGTTCATCGCTTGTTAAGTAGTTTACATGTAGAATGTAATTTATGAAGCTATGTGGATGATTAATAGTGTATTTCCAAACTGCTAACAACTATTTTAAGCGCTAAAGTAGTTCAGTGTGAACGATTATCGGTATTTGATTATAATTATATGACGAGTTTATACCTTTCCACACTAGTTACCGTAATTGCCTTCTTAACTTTGTCTACGGACAATTGGGTATATATATGATTATTGCTGTAATTACATTATACAGCGACCTGTCTTATTTGTAATCTATGTAACCTACAGAATAACAGAATGCTGCAGAATTAATACGCAAGCAAAGCATAGCATAGAAAAAAACAGTTTTGCCGTTGGTGCAAATGAGCACAATTAATTCATAGACATTTTAAATTATAATTGTTTTTGACATGTAATTCGATAATTTTGCTCCTTTGACCGGATGCGATTGTACGATCAAATCCCGTATTTAGACTGTGGACACTAGTAACATTATGATTAGAAGTAATCCTTTAAAGTTGTATAATTAATCTGGTGTAATTCTTTAAAGTTGTCTTATTTGTTGATGCGCCGTTTACACAAAATGTAAAAATATTACTAAAATGAGATCTGACTAATAATAGACTGAATGGAGCAATTGAGACTTGGCAAAAAAGGCAGATTAAGGGGATTATCCCGCAAATGCAAATCCCACATGACAGCAGCCTCCTCAAAGTTTATTAGTTTTATATTTGATTGACTTAAGTGCAAGAAACATACACAGGTAATATAATTTATTATATCAACAATGTTTAGTTATTATTTCATCTCTTTTCACAATCAAAAACATTTAATATCGAAATTAAAAACGAAAACATGTACTTAATGCTAATAAATCACACCAGCCACCAAGTTCAAACACTTGCGCAAACATAACGTCTACCTCCTAAACTATTCTAACTTCATTCTAATCAAATTATTTAACAATAATAAATCTTACAATATAAAAAGCCTTGAAGATCTTGATTTAAACTTGAAAACTTAAATAGTCATAAAGGATTAAATATTATTATAATATGTCATAATCTTTTGAATACCTACCTAATACTATGTATATTATGTTGTTCGCGTAGAATTGAAATCAAGACCAAGACTAATCCTATCTTTGTATGTTTAATAGCATAAGGGAATACACTTTTTATTTGTAAGCGAATTTGTAATTTATTAATTCTTCGCAGAGTATTTTAATTAATTTCTTTTCAGAAATGGAAGTACAAATACTTCGTACGGGCTACGGGCTAGTAATATAACATATATATATAATATATATATAGTAAAAATTATGTGAATAGGTAGTAATAAAACAGTGCTTTATAGTTTTAAGTAGTCTTACACACATCTGTCTTTGTATAAAACAGTCTCATCTTATCACGACTAATTATGGATACACAGATACTTGAATAATTCCCTCTACTGAATTAACTATTACGCTTTTATTGATGAAGGAGTATTACATAAAAATTCTGGAATATAAATCATAAAAAAGGTTTCTCGTAAATACATCATCTCAATTTGTAATAATAATCTTGTCAATAAAAATAATAATGAAGGTTAAAGATGGGCCGAGAACAAGAGAAATTGATACCACCGTTTAACAAAGGTAATATTATTAAGCATATACCTTCAAAATTAAATATCGTCTGTAAATGAGCCATCCAAATATCAAAATTCTTGAAATATAGGTCTAGTATAGTATATATTGTCTACGTGCCTCAAGCATCAAATTACATAAATACACAAACTAGGATATTGTCTTGCCTCACAGGTATTGTTATCGTAACTATATAACATAATATATAATCGTACTAATTACTACAAGTAATGTATAAAACCACAGCATAATTATTTTGTAAAATTAGAACAGAGAAGACTTAAAGATGTAAGAACATGGAGTACATAACATGACGTAATAATAATAATAATAATAATAGTAACAATATTTGTAATCAAGTACTTTAAAATACAAGGCTATAAATATAGACTGGGCTGAGTATATATTGTATAATATTTTAAAAGTCTGTAAATTTTCGGAAAGTGACGAGTTTCTCAGGCTCAACAAAGTCAGAGGAATGTACTCGACTGACCCTATGGGCATGCTTGGGACGGTACCGATGAAGGGACAAAGGGCAGGGCAATAGCTCCGGCATCACTGAATGATGAGTAATTAGTGAGGTCAGACTTCCAAATTCCTTTGTGAAACCCTGGAATCAAACAAGAAGAAAAAAAAATTCAGAACGTTTTTTAATGTAACACACGGTCATTTATCATCACCTTCTACTCCTCCTCCTCGTTCAGTCTTTCATTTTTATTTCCCAGGCTCATTATCATTAAACCAACCCATGCCTTCTTTTCATATTGTACTTTTAGTTTTAGTACAACCTGCACCTACTCAAAATAATGTTAAAAACCGTATAAACACAAGTATCTATGATGGTATGTATACTCTACTCTGTAAGAACTATACGATTGTCTGACAATTACTTTAAACTTGGAACAATAACCCAAGACTAAGCATACATACCTACCTAGGTAATCATCTAATTACACACTTTTCGAAACTTTTTTTCACAGAATACTGCATATTGAAGATTACACTGCACACTCATAATTTATAGAATTATCTGGATTCTGAAGTAAATTTCACAACTTGAAAAAACAAAACTCACAAATGAGCATAAAGACTATTTGAAAAATATTTAATTATCCGTATAATTAAACGAATACAAAATTAATATACATTAAAATCAGGATTACCATTTTATAATTATTTCAGTTCTATACTGCAAGTTCAATTAAATCTAATCATACGCTTCTACAGTCTACAGTATGCTATGTAAGAGAAACTACCCACTACCCGCATTCCAAATTCCAAAGACGCCTTACATATAACTTACTCATCGATAGTAGTTAGTGATAACTGTTTCAGAAGGTACAAAAAAAATCATAGGTATGTAATTACTTATACATACCAACTGACGTGGCAATTACTTTTCTTCTAGCTCCTATAGGATATTAGGGAAGCTATCTATAAGAGTTTTATACACAAACTTATCTATCTACTTAATATCCTGTTGAATCGTTGAGCGTAAGTATCTCAACCATCTCAAAAAGCAAAGGTAAAAAACCTCAAGTTTTCCGTTTTGACTTTCCATGTACGACCTTCAAACTAATTTTTTCCCCTCCTCCAGCCAAAGTTACACGAGAACTATACCCGTCTCACTTGACAGCCTTTCCATACTACACTTACACTAAACTCACGTACCTACCTACCTACTTCATACTTCTAAAACTTATTTAATTTATGCGTACTCATATTTTCCACTCTCATACTCATAACAATATTTTGGATTTGGAATTTTGAGCTCTCTCAAGAGACTCTTCCTTTACTTTAATATTGAATTCTAACTCAAATGTACTACGCATGTAACGCATGTTTTTTTAAAACCAAAACTGCATTACACAAGTACCTACACAAAGTAAGTACTTCCCCTATTTTTTTTTTATTTAAAAAGGATGTAGAAAGTATTCCTATACGGCCTATAACTTCATACTCCATGAGCAGTTCAGTTCACACTGCACTCTGCATTTTATTTCCCTAATGTATGCATCTTAACCTCAACTGCCTGAAGAATTGAGAATATTCACATGAAAACTGCTTTGGAATTCCATTTCCATGTTTCCCTACGATATATCATATCAAAAATAGTTTATTAAAAATCTGAAATATGTATATTTTTTTAGATAAAATTTGTAAAATAGTGTGTCGACGTCAACTTTACAAAAAATAGTTGAGAGCGTACCTTAATTTTGTAACCTCGACCAGTTCTTAATATCAAGTAGTGTGCGATGCCCAAGGGTTGAAATTCTCTCGGAACTCTGAGTGACAAGGCGAAACATCCTGTTTTGGTTGTTGACTCCCGAACTATGAAAGAACCAATAGGCTCATTCCTTAGAACTTCCAGGGCTATTTCTCTGTAGAAATAAAAATCAAATTTAAACAAGTTAGTTTGAAATTCTAAATAGTTTAACGTAGTTGCACTATAAGGAGACCATTGTTGAAATACATACATGCGGAGTAACGGAGTAACCGAAATTATCGTGGAGAAAGCATAAATAAGCATTTACAATTTTAATTAGTGCATGTTGTATTCAGTGGCAAATATTATAATGTGTAATGTAGGTAGGTAATAAAATAATTTTTTAAAAGTATTTTTATTACAAAAATACCAAAGCCATGTAAGCTGAGCGGAGGTATATCTTCAAAACAAACTGTTGTTCTAGTAAAATCACAGCAATTTATGATGTTCAATACGGATAGAACTAGAGACACTTATTTCTATTGTTGGCCCCTGTTAAGATTAACATTACGAAAGAGACAGAGATAGAAACAAAGGATAAGAGAAATGTAAACTAATTTGTTATTTGTAATGATCCCAAATAGCTCATCTTCACAACAATATAATTACTATTACCATCCTAATATATCATGTACAGCACATCTTCACGAGAAATCGATCCTGTCAGACTGTTTAAGAAACAGCAATTTGTCATCATAATATATTCTTGCCGTATTAACATTTATTACTATTTTTCAAGTCTATCTATAGCACAATATATAGTATCCCTTTAGTAAATGTATAAGCCCATCCATACAGGTACAAAAGTATAGCGTATATACACAGTAACAGTTTTGGTAAAAGTAAACTAATAAATAAGAACACTAACCACCACAACCACTAATGCATAATAAAACATTAGTTGAATAATGATCTGAATATCAAGAGAATCAAGACTCGAGACTTGGAGACGTATCACACAGACTCTGGCTCAATAGACGCATTTATAGTGGACAAAGAAAAAATGTCTAATCGTAATCGGCTTTCTCTTCCTATTATTTTGTTTGTAATATGAGGTACGTGGATGACGGGTGATGCGTGTGCTGACGACGACTGGGATGGGCCACTTCGGAATGAATGAATGAATACAAATACAAATAAAATGACTATTATTGTTGCATTCATATGTTTGATTCTGCACGTGGGATGATTTAGTGTAGAACCTATCTATCCGACCGACGTGCCATTATACAAGGAATACAAAATATAATTCCGTCCATGTCCCCTGCCTGCAGTCATTCATCCAATCCATCCATCCATCCCTTCCTTGATTTATTCGATACCAAACTTTCGACTTCGACTCTTTTTGACTTGACATATTCATCAATTCCTTGGACTGACAGGGCAGACAGGCACAGACCCTGCCCATTCCATTCCAGTCCCATTCTAATTGTATAAGTTCCTAACTTTCAATGGTAATAATAATACAAATTTAAATCAATCTACTATACTCTCTATATAGCAGTACAGATTTTAAGATTCACAGCAACAAAAATGGTAAATTTCCTTCTTTGTTGTTACTTTATTTTCTTACTCCCTAGACGTCAACATCAAAAAAGTCTAGCCAAAATGTGTTATGTGAAAATACGATACCCCTATAAAATGGAAGGGATGAGATATTATATAGCTAACAATTAAACGACAAACGTGAGCTCAAGAATCAAATGTTGCCATAAAAAAAACTCGTATATATACAACATCCAAAAATTCCTCTTGAAACCTATTATTACACACTATAGCATATACCAACAGAATGCGATTATTAGATATTCTTGAAAGTCGTAAGAATAAACTTGATAATAATGAACACATTATAAAAACCACTTGATTTTCATCCTATAAAATGTCCATATATACATTCATATATGTTTGGAGCAGAAAGAATTCCAAGTAAAATTTTACAAACGAGGATGCTTCCATAACTCTCTCATATTCCCATTCATTGTTGCCCAACATTTCTATACATTAATACATAATTATAAAGTTGGAATTTTTCATGTCGGGTCTCACGCTCACGACATCGCATCGCATTGCATCGTTATCACAATCCTTATGCATAGTGTTGCCTGTTTAATAGTTTGTTACAAGTAAAGCAGCAAAAGTATTCTTAACAGTTAGTTTAGAGTTAGTGTGATGATAATATACTAATACTAAATTGGGGACTCGAGGCAGACGAGCAAGTACTGCATCGTGATACATACAAGTGTAAACATAATACTCCAGTCAGTACCTACGAGAGTAAACCAGCCGGGAAGCCCGGAGGGATAGATATCAGTAATAAGTATGTACATATTCATATTTTTCATATCCATCATTTACGTATAAATCACTATCCAGTATATATCAGACATAATATTTCATATAGACATATTTTTACCTTGGAATGCCAGCCTGGAACCAAGGTGCATGCCTCAGCTCAGCCTCTTCCTCAAAAATCGTGACTGTCAGTTTGGAGTTGGAGTTGGGTAAGGTGGCTGAGGACGTCGTCATCCTCATTGGACTTGAAGTCCGTCCACGTCCACTTCCATTATTATTATGATTCAAATTCTTTGTGGCTCCGTCTGTTACAACAAAGTTGAGAGGGGAATTCACAGAGTTTGATGAACAACTTGTTGACGAAGAATTTGATGTCGACGAGGAGGAGGAGGACGAGGACAGTAATGGTAATGACTTGGTCTTGGTAGTCATCACAGTCACAATTGCGGCTGTTGTGGCTCCAGTAGCTGTGACCGGTGAGGACTGTGACTGTTGAGAGTGAGACTGAGAAGAAGAAGAAGAAGAAGACAGCAAGCTCGTCTTCATAGGAGAACTTTGAGGTGACGTAAATAATGAGGAGGAGGAGAGGGATGGTGTGGACATGGACTCATTATTAATGCCCGCACCATTCTGATTTTTCCTGTCATTGTTATTATTACTCGTCGATGAACTTCGTCTCTGATTGTAATCATACTGAGCTGTAGAGCCCATTGAAACTGAACTTGCACGACTCCTATTCAACGAAAAAATAAAATCGAAATCAGAAAATAAATTAGATTGTCCATCCACAACAAGAAGGCCTTGGTTGTAAAAAATAAAAGTAAATTCGGTACAAACGTAGGTAGGTAGGCACCTTCAATAATGATATATTATTTAGTTGTATGCATGCCTTCATAAGCGTTAGCGTTATGCAAGAATAAAATCACGTAGGTAGAAACTAACAAATATCTAGAACATATATTTTCATGTATTTACGTCAGTCTTAATACAATATCATCAATAATAGGGAGGAGATTTCCTACAAGTTCTATTTTTGGGAATAAGAATAATTCACGCTACATTTTCTAAAGCAATGTTTTGTAATCTGTAGTATAGGAATTACATGAACAAACTCTTCAGCACTAGAAAGAAAGAAAAGAAAAAACAACAAAGGATTTGAAGAAATAAAAGCATTGTTCGGTTTTCATAGAATACATATGCTAGTTTCAAGTCTCACCGAGACAGTCACTATCCCTTCCCTATTTACACGCAGACTAAGATATAATATGTTTTCTCATAATTAAACTCCAACACTTTTCATTCTGAATGTTCTTTTACTACCCTTTGTTTTGTGAGACTCTTGATTACATTAAATCTGCGTAATCCTACAGACAACAGAGTCAGAGCTGCACTCCAAATTAAAATTACAGAATGTGGAACAATAGTTTCAGTTTCACTTCATTTTCATGTTCTCAAATAGAACAATAATTCTGGCCGTTAGGTTTGTATTGTGTGAGCGTGACTTTATAGAAAGCCAAAACTTAAAACACCAAAGGTTCAAAAATGAAAAAAAATGAGAACTATTATAAAAATATATGGATCAACTTGATCTTACCATTGTGGAGACGTAATAGGAACAGTAGCAGTAGTAGCGGCGGACGAAATTGTGCTACTCGAGCTATTATTATGACTGTGGCAACTACTTTCACGTGGATGACCCCCCATGCCCATGGTGGTAGTTTTACCACCACTCTCCATAGGTGTCAAATTCCCTCCGTAAAAACTACTCCCGTGGATGGGCTTCATCTCCAACATATTTTTATTACTATTGTTGTTATTGATATTATTATTTACACCAAAATCTAAACTTTTGACCAGGGCAGAGGCGGACGTCCGAATTCCATTTCCATTCCGAGAGAAATTCTTACTGGGAGAAGACGAAGAAGAAGAGATTAACTCAGTCAATGAATTATTATGACTACAACCACTACCACCACCACTACTGCTAATGATGCTAACACAACTTTGACTTTGAGTATTATCACGTAGGAAACTATTCTTATTTGACAGGATGCTGATAGTATTATTTTGTTGGGGTGTTTGATGCTGACTTTGATGTTGATTCTGTCGTCGCACACAACTCTGATCCGTCGAAATATTCGTGATTAAATTCGCACTACTATCCGTAATATTATTATCACTACTGCTACAACTATCTGAACTTGTTGAGGAGCTCTTATTCCCATTGATGATGGACTCGGAGCGATTCATCCCCAGAATATTTCTTCGGAGACTGCTATTGGTAGAGAAATGAAAGCTCTTTTTCCCGGCGCTCCCATGATGATCGTGCTCACATTTATTAATATTGATTGAGTTAATATTAACGTCGTGATGATTATTATGGTTCGACGGGGACGAGATGGACGAGAGTGAGTTTTGATTTTGAATGCAATCTGGATCACAAATATTTAAACTATTATTATTATTCACGTTATTAAATGGAGATTGATTTTCTCTCTCTCGACGACTGAGTGTGAATCCACCGCTGTCTATACTTAGATTGGAGTTGGAATGTCGATGTTGATACTGATGTGGATGATGGTGATGATGGTGTTGTTGTTGTTGGTGGGATGAGGATAAGTGATGGTGAAGTGTGGGCAGAGCTTTCTCCATTTTAGTTTGTAGTTTTGAGACATTGTTGACAATATTTTTGCTCATTTTCTGTAGTCGGTTGTTGGCTGCACTCGCAGACCAAGTCAGGAAATGTTTGGAGGATGAACGAAATCGTGTGCTCGTTGTTGTCGATGGGGATGTCTCCGCATATGTGGCCATCTTTTTTAGTTCATCAGTCTGTAAGGAATCAAAAAAAAAAGAATCACATTATAATAATATTACATTAACATTTAACATAAGTTTAGCATTTAATATTTTAATTCAAATAATATTCTTGTACTCATTCGTGTATCTAAAGCTAGATGATGACCTCATCAGAAATACCAAGTCTTTAAAACATCTTTAATGTTTATGTCGACTTTAGATACTGTATACTTTGGTTTTTTATGCAGTCACATATAAGGATTTTCCTTTTAAATACTTGTAATAATACTCTTATACTGGACATCTGGCTCTGGTTCTTGTTATTTTATTCTTTTGTTCAGGGTATCAACAAGACTCTAATCTACTACTTCACCTGAACCGTGACTACTCACTAC
The DNA here is from genome assembly GCA_034695245.1 of Dicyrtomina saundersi. Taxonomy (NCBI): domain Eukaryota; kingdom Metazoa; phylum Arthropoda; class Collembola; order Symphypleona; family Dicyrtomidae; genus Dicyrtomina; species Dicyrtomina saundersi. The sequence goes on along the minus strand of JAQFZE010001245.1, from coordinate 1,233 downwards.
TCCTGACAGTCGACTAATTTACATATTAATTGCACTTGGTCACAACAAATTATTTTTGATTCCAAAATATCCAGCTGTGAATCGAATAAATTATATTGTACCAGTCAGATTTTTGAATGCAAGCGCATTTTTATCACTTACAGTAATGATTTATTCAACTCAAATTAAAACCCTGGGGTGTTGATACTGACCCCTTGTCCATTGCCTTTTCTTCCAATCCCTCAAACCTATGCCGCAAACATGCCGTCCGTCCGTATAGTCTCTGAATACAAATGAAGTAATTATGCCTAATTAACCAAAAAATCCCCACGAACTTCTAGCTTCTATACGACATAATGTGATACCGACACAATTTGCAACCTATATGGACAATGAAAATTCAACTTTTTAACTGAGGCAGTGTAGATAAATATTAAATATCATGCAAAAATCATAATAATCTTCTTTGAGAATCTTATTTGCTTAAAGAATAACATGCATAATACCGGTACTCGAACATTAAAATCCACATACCTTCATAATTATAGCTCAAGGCGGCAAAGAAATGAGTTTAATAAAATAATACAAGCTTAAAAATTCTGAATTCAAATTCTTGAAGTTGTAAACAAAAAATTCCAACATCCAAAGGGACATAGGCAAGAATCCTAAAACTATTTTTCAATCCTGTATATTGCGCAGAATTAAATTAAACAACAAAAATACAAAAAATGATACCCACTAAAAAAAAATAAGGATTTCTTTCAGACTCGTCGTCGTCGTCGTTGTCAACTGTCAGGGAAATATAAGGAAGGTGAAGCGCTTAAAATATTATGCATAATTTGTATGCAACTTTAAATTATTGAACCATCGCCGGGGGTCTTTACGCTTTTCAACCAGCCTGATGATTATCTGTATTTGATTATTTCAATTTCAATTTTCCCAGTTTGCAATGGCTATTGTGTACTATTGTATGGAGGCTGTTAGTTTCTTGTCACAATAAAGGTGGACTCTGTACGACTGTACACCACCACCGACTAACTACATTGTATTATATTTTATCAGAACCTAGGTTGTGGGTAGGTACTGTAGCCGCGGACCACCTTGAGCTTTTGCCAATTAGTGCACCTGTGAGTGGCCGCGCATGCTCTTTACGAACGGCCTGCCCACCGTTTAACAGATACAAATTTCGCATTGTTGAATATTCAACCAAGCTTCGATTCCTCCTTGGATAAACCGGCAATTCAAAATTTATAA
>JAQFZE010001244.1:0-18964 GCA_034695245.1 Dicyrtomina saundersi | reverse complement strand
TATACTATATGTATAAGGCCCACGGTACATCATCTGCTGTAAAAGTACGCATTATTGTATGCCTTCTGTTTAGCCTAATAAATTCAGGTCTACACATTTTTAAAGTAGAGGCAAAGTGCATACTGCACAAATATGTCATGCATGGGTTATACAAGCACTAGGTAAGGTAGGCAATTTATTTTATCTTCTTTTCCCCCCATAAGCCAAGTGTAGACTAGAACTTTTCGTGAGTGCAAAGTCTACACCTGTTACCTTTTGTCTTTTTTTGTGTGTTACATTTAACATTTTCCTACAAACTGCAAAACAAAACAAATGGTCTAGTATACAAGAATACAGTGCAATTTAAAAGTAATGGCAATGGCTCGTGCTAAACATATGTGCAACAATCCTACTCCCACACTCACCATACTAGGAAACGTTCAATACAACTATATAGAGCTAAAGGATTTAGTATTATTATGCTCCTGTTATTTTGTTATGCCAAAGACCCGCAGGATTTCCCAACCAATGTTCGTCCACTCGCACATTGTTATAGTCCTCATTTTGAGATAGAATTTTACTCGATTTTTTACGAAAGACAGGAAGTTCATTGGCCATATATCCGCTCTTTTTTCCATGTGAATTTCAATGTCATAGTCAAAATGAAATGTAGGTAGGTTGCTCCTGTTGGCAGTGTTGGCGAGTAGTTTATGTGTATCTCAAAGTACAGCAGACAGATGTGAGTATTAGCTATGCGTGCACTCCTCATGATAAGACTCAGTCAGAGTCATGATGAATGATTGTTATTGTTACATTATTATTCATTTATTTGCCGAGAGTTTTCTCATTCTCTCACCTAAGAACTTTACTACATGATTTCTGTTAATTTCATTTCAGCTGGTTGGATGTACCATCATTGGCTATGTGGCATGGATTCTCTCAACGTCTGTTTCTATACAAAAATTCCAGTCCGGCACTCTGGTACTTCATTTTTAATGATTCTTGTCAACCCTTAACCCTTAACCCTGCTTACTATACACTATATCTTCGCTCCGATATAAATAATCGTGTTTCCAACTTCTTTAAGTTTTACAATCCTTGCACATCCCACATTTTTTTTAAACATTATTATAATTAATATAGTATGATAGTATGTGACTATTACCGTGTCTACTTATAGATAGAGCTTGTAATTAAAATCATAACACAAGGCGTGTCGACCTATGATATGATATGGTGTATGATATGAGTCATGAGTAGTTGATTCTAGCCACAAGTACATTTTATGGGGTTTCTTCTCCTCTTTCTTTCTTCACCTAATTACCCAGTTCAGGTGTATGTTCTGACTATAGAGCTATACTGATCAACCTTCCATAGATTTTGTAAACATTTTCATTTAATATGGAATATCCGTTTTAAAATTAAATCATGTATAAGCTTTCACACATTCGTTTTGCAGACAATCTTGTCAAGTACAATAACAATATAAAAGTATGAAGTGGAATATATTATACAGGGGTAGCAATTATTTCTTTATGACCTAGCCATCATTTTTCTAATGTTATTATCTGATTTTCTGATTTTATACTCAATTCATTACAAAATTATTGTCTGTATATATCTATTGAGTGTGTGGGTAGACGACAAGGAGGCATCATTTGCTATTTGTTGACTATTCTTGGATTCTTGGAGTCTGTCATTTAGCACATGACGAGTGATAATAATTTATAAGCTGTAATATAGGTGTGCGATTGTGGCAGAGCTCTTGAGCTAAAGTTTCTTGGTTAAATAGACTAATGGATTCTGTTATCATACGAAAGTACAATTCATTATTATAAGTTATTGTAGTCTAGATTTCTACATAGGGATTAGGTACATACTTGTCAATGTTAATGCTTATATAGCGTCGTTGTCGTTGTTTCAAATTTTCCTTCCTTGTGTTTACATTATTTAAAAGACATGGTGCATAATATGAAAGATTGTGTGGAAGAGACCTATTAGAACGAACAATTACAATCAAAATACAGGTTAAGACCTTATTAAGGTGGAAAAAATATCGCATTAATATTAAATGCAACACTAATTTTTAATTTTGAGGTTAAATCAGCAAAGAATAATAATTATTTGTCTCAAATTATATTTTATCAAATTTATCATCAACCTCTGTGCTTTGGATGACATATTGCCTTAGACCAGAAAAAAGTTTTAAAAAAATCTACCATATTATTTTAACAGCTCATTAATCCATTATCAAATAAAAATAATCCCATTTACTGGATTTAACTGTGTTTTAAAGTTTTAAAACTATAAACATTTATGGTGTTACTGTAAATAAACTGAAAACGTAAGTAAACATTGTTCGTGAAAAAAAAAAGATTCAGCACTGTCGTATATAAATAAAATACAATATAATATTTGTAAGTATATATTTGGACAGACTGCAGCTGAAAGCGTTAAGCCAAGATGAATGTCATGCTTTGTATCCCCGTCAACATAATAAAAATTTATAGTTATAGCCAGCCCTATTCAGTCCTATGAAACGGTAAAAATATATATAGGGAACGAATAATGTTGCTCATGGCAATTAACTCTGACACATTATATAGACATAGCCCTTAGTACATATGTATTTAATGATAATATATCTGGCCACCTACTTCCCTCACAGAGCCTTTCAGTGATGATGAGTTGAAAATTAATCCTTAATCTAAATCCTAAATTATTTTCATCGTTTCGTGTACTTACTTCGCTATATGTGCGATCTTCCCTCTCTCATCATCCCATCAACATTGTTCAGCATATTACATTGGTTTGACTTGGATTTGGGTTTGGTGTAGTTTACACAAAAGTATTTCATTGCCACTCTCTGACCGTTCATTCTTAAATTTGAATCCCATCATTCATTCAAGAATATACCTGGAAGCATCATTGACTTTTGTATTCAAGATGCAAAATATATACATTTTTAAATTGTACTCGAAGACGGTCCGCATTGTTCATCCCTTATCATTAGTACCAGTACAGCACCATAATCTCAGAGATGTTCTTTATTTCTTAAGTACATCGGGACAGGCGTACAGAAGTAAAAAAAACAAACAGTCTGACAGAGCTCTATACTCCTATGTCAGGTGTCAGTTTCCGTGTACATACTGTAAGTATAGGGTACAATTTTGTAATAATAATGTTAGCTATGTGAACCATCACCAGTAGGAGTTATCCAGATGTGGTGAATAGACGGGACCATTCATTATTATTCTTTACAAGACTAATTTTTTTTAACTGAAGCTACGTACAACATACACACATGTGATTGTATTTGTAATGACTGTCCGAATATGCACCTAAAGATACTATATACGCGGACTGCGGGTACACTTCCCTTTGTGAGCATCAGCTAATGAGTAGGTACATCTACATCCAAGGGATTCAGAAGTATCAAAAGTATGTGTGGAGAGCGAAAACGATAAAAAGGCCGAAAGACTTAAGTGTTTTTCTTATCTGGTACAAGGACCTGTGCAGCTAAACACTTTGAGTAAGTGTAATAAACGGCTTCATCCAAAGAATCAAGTGTAGTAATTTCCACTTTGATACAAAAAAAAAACGAGAGATAATACAATAAAAATCTTAAATCTTAAGGGAAATAAGAAATAAGGTGGCACACGCGGATGTACTCACTACTTTTGATGTCTCTGGTGACATGTTTTATTCGTTTTACGACGGGGCTTTGCACTAAATCTTGAATTTTGCCAGATACTGATATAATCAGACTTGCAGATTTGTTTATATTCAATGAGAATAATTCCTTTTGCATTGTGTCCTGACTACATACTAGTGCTTGGACTTTCACTTGTAAAAGTAATAAGGAAGCACAAGAGGCTTAAAAAAAGAACAAAAGAGATTTTTGTGGCAGGGGTCGAATGATGCGACATTTTGAAATCGAAATTTTAATTCCTCCTTAGTCTACTTTTAATGTTTTTAAACCTCCCATCATCCACCATTTAATATTATTTACAATTTTAATTGCACATTGCGATAATTTAGCAACTGTAGTTAAAATAGGTCGGTATTTATTGTAAGTTGAAATACTACCCTTAATAGATGGACAGCTTCGGAATTCAAGGGAAAAAATTTCAGCTGTGAATAATTCTCTTGTAAGTCTTACTTGTAGACATTAAAATATGAAATTTTTGCTCCTCATCTTTTATTTTCCTTTTAAGAATAACGTGGATGTGTCCACCCATCTGAATTCTCTACATGGCCATGGTGGGGTACGTACGTTATGTACCATTATTACCTGTAAAAAAAAACGCACCCTAAAACTGATTTGACTATTTTATTTTATGAAATATTTTGTACTTTTGTCAAGTCATGCCAATTTTTTTTCCACACCTATAGGCTATAGGAATTGAGTTGTGTGAGAAAACGATGATCACTCAGTTTTTTTCATTTCTAACATATAATGACTTCCTTTTTCACTCCACCTAATTTACAACAAATGCGAAATGCATTTCGAATTTGTATAGATTCTTGTATCACATGAGAAAGTCCCTCCTGTTCTCACTCACTCAGGATTTGTTTGTGGTTTTCTGTGTGGTTCTATCCGTCTTTGTGCTTGTCTGTCTGTACTCTGTACAAATAAAGATGGTGAGGAGTAACAGTAAAGAGTACGTTGTTGTGCACTGGCATTACTTGGAGAGGTCTTTTCAAGAATTCAAAGATAATATGCTTTACACTCTCTCATTTATTAGTTTGTTAGCTTGGGATTTTATTAGATCATGCTGTCAGCCAGTCAGTCTCAACCTCTTAAAACACACAATATAAGATAAGAAAAGATGCACAAGCAGAGCAAATTCCTGCGCTCTTCAATTAAATATATAACTTTAAATATATAGCTCGTACTACTACAGATATCCTACGAATAATGATAAGGAAGAAAAAAATCCGTTTTTAGTTTTCATTAAACCAGTGAAAGAATAGGCTGTAGAAAAAACAGTGGCGGAAAACTAATTTACAGCTGTCATAACAGGACTAATTAAAAATCTGTAGTACACGCAAAGACAGAAGGGCGACGCGGACACGTAGGTATATATGTGATGACAGTTTGACTGGCTTTTTGTGAGACGTCACCGCACCGCAACCGGTACCGGTATGATGCTTTTGCAGCGGTGCATGTATGTACGTGAGAAATTCCCAAAAACTCCAAATCATGTTTAATACCTCGTGCCTACGTGTTTAACACATCCACGTGAAATCAACTTAATTTTTGAATTCCAAATACCTATATCCATAGATAGTCTTCTAGTTCTAGTGCTAAGAAAGATGGCTAAAAAATCCTACTAAAATTTCCCACCCTTTGAAAGAATGAACAACAATTTTTTTTAGATTTAATGCGATAGCAATTATATATGTGGTGAGAAGATCTCGTGAATTGAAAGATATATACTTATTTACAGTAGGTAATCATTAATTTGGGCTTGGGTGACATTGTTTTTATGTATGCTTTGTGCATGACGTACTGTATAACAGTTTTTAAGATATATATACTTTTAGCAATGTACCAAGTATATGGATATATATATAAACAATTATATGTATGTCTCTATGTAAAGTCCCACATAGTTTTTCAAATGCCTTAATTCTGAATATCCGTAATCTCCCATGTAAAATAAGACAGACTGAAAGTTAATGGTTATAACGCTCATTTTCGCACATAAATCACCTCATGCTTCCGTGAAATGTGAAAGCAGAAGCAGAAACTACAGGGGAAGGATTACAGTACTATATACTTGACTGCATTGAGTATAGACGGTGGACGTAGTCAGCGCCACAAAAATGAAATGGTCAGATGTTCAATTTCAATTCCTAGAAATATGAATGATGAAGTGAAGACGTTCTCCAATTCAAAAGCGCTCCTGATGGCATATTAGATAAATAAATACAATTCTTAAAACCACAGACCCAGTTTGGGTTTTTACGCGTTATAAATAATAAGAACTTGCTGACAACTTGGGACCAATAAATTTCATTCACACAACTCGAGCCACTTACTTCCTTTAAAATTAATGTCCCATCACCGTCTTAATACAGCTTTTGAAACTTACTTATATACAGTTTTAAAAAAACTATAATATATTTTATGCATTATTTGGAAGGTAAGCTTCCCAATTTTAACTTTCAGTTTTTAATTTTAAAAGTCTGCTGAGAGTGGTTGAGTAATTTTATGAGCACTTATTGTCTTTTAGTCATTTTACTTTTACAGTATAGTATTTGATTTGATAACATTACCAGTTGTGAACAGTTTATCATTATCGTAATGACGGCCTGTTGGTGAGTAAAAATAATTTAGATTATGCAACTTTTGTACTGACAATGACTCACACTTTTACAATAAACTAAAATCCGCAAGTCCGCTGTTGTAGTTTTTTTATACATGTTACGGCATGATAAATAATATGATGTTGTTAGTGTTATTTGTACGAGAGAATACTTAATTACATACACGACATGTAGTGGAAGGAGCTAGATGAAAGTACAGACAAAGATAAGGATTTTTATGAATTAGAGTTTACTTGCAGTGCGTAAGAAAATGGTCTGGGTCTGACTGACTGTGAAAACGAAGCTGGTTATATTAATTATTACTGTAACATTCTGCCATGTAGATAACTAATGTGTAGCACACCTGCGTCCCATACGACAGCGCCTACGAGTCTACAATTTTATTCATGAGTGCCATTTTTAAATGCTGAGGAAATTGTCAATAAAAAGTGTAACTTGAGCCACACCAGTCAGTAATAAGTCTGCTCCTAACCCATGCTTGCTATAGCGCTAGTAAAAAATATATAAAACACGATTCTCAAGAAAGAATCAAGGATTAATTTTTCTCCTGAAAATCCGACTCAATTTCAATTGTATGATTTTTTTTTCACAACACTATGACGCTCGCAACTATTCTCACGCTGTTGTATTTTATTTTATTGTATATAGCACCATGTCTTGGATGGAAGGAGGAGGTTAGGCGCGTATATATACATATATACTTTTACTTACAGACCTTAAAATATTCTTTGTTTCAACTTTTTTTTTATATTTGTCTTTAATTCGTAAGTACTAACTAATACATACGTTTTGTACACCAAGTCAACGTACACTTATTCCTAGAATTATATACATCCAATATATGGCAACAGTAATTACCCTCAAGACTCAAGATTTCCCAATTAGCAAAAGTTTTACTGTTTTCATGAGACCCCTTCACTCTTAACCGTCGTCTCCAGCTCCGTCTCGCTCGGAGCTATTAAAGGCAATTAATTTTTACTCTTACTTAGCATTAGCTTGTCTGGCACTTCAACTTTTTATGACATTATTCAAAGCACACAAGCATATTTTTATTTGCGCTACCGCCACCGCGTTCAAAATCATTCCAATATTGCAATATAGGAGAATAAAGAAGCATCTGGCTCTATTACAGATAATGCTACATTTTAAAGACGCTCTTAACTGATTCATACGAGTTCACGTTCTATAATTTGTGCCGCAGTCAGTCATGCATGGTCATAGACAGAGCGTAGCTGTAAAATAAAAAATGAAGTGTAGATACCTGTACATTTGTTGTGAAATATACGGTTGATATATCCATAGTTCCAAGTCCGGTCCGAAGTTCATATATAGTACATGACCGGAGAGCCTTTCAAACTTTTGCATTTCATTGTTACTATATACTGATAAGTCTAACTTTAAAAAAATATTTTTTGTTTTGCAGGTCTTGACTTATATAGTGATCGGGATAGGATTCTCAATGTTCTTCACGGGTTTGGTTGGCTGGGTGGCCGGGGCCAGTGAGACTGCATGTTCCATCAGACTGGTTCGTTCTCCTCTCTTTCCACTTTTCAGTCTCCATGTTTTATCATTTTATCACTATTAAATTCTGACTTACTATACAGTACAAGGTCCAATAATTACACCTTCCTCTTTCCCATATTTTTTATAGTTTTAATCCACTTAGCATCCAAAGATAAAGAGTATAGGTACCCATATACTTAAGTCCCAGACAGAACGACGATATGGTTCTTGATCCTCTATACGTATACGTAGATGAGTAGACAGACATATAGTGGGATACTATGGGCGTATTTCTACATTATAGCTTCCTTCTCCTTAACTGTTTGCAAATGTAAATCTAATCCTTATAAAATGTGTAATCTTGTCCATTAATAATACATTATATTGTTTCACCCTCAAAACATTCCCATCTCTCTTTATGTGTCACACATAATATAGTAGGTATGCTCCTGTGTAGATAGTTGAAAAGAAAAACACTTTTAAGTGCTCAATTTACATCTCTAAAGCTTCACACAGATTAATATTCATATAGAATAATAATACATTCAGATATGCAGAGAAAATCTAAACCCAAATAATACTGGTTGTTCTTACTTTCGATTTTTTGGCGGTCCGAAAAAGTGACAGGAAACTATTTTTTTTTGTAAAATTTAACCTCAAAAGATGTATCGTTGTTATTGTTTGATGTTTTTAATTTCCATTTTATACCCAAGTCAAATTATAATATGATTATTATTGTGTGTACTTTTTTTTTGTTTGACTATAAATCTTTTTGTTCCCTTCCATTTCATCTTGTTAATAAAAAAGGAAGACTAAGTGCGGTAGTTGTGGTGGCATGGTGCTGTAAAAGTTACGGTAGATATGAGACGGCTCTTGGCTTTGGCTTTCCTTTCGCGTTTTCATACACACATTTTGGCGTCAACCAAATTCCAACCACCTGTCTACTTACTGATGTGTGATTAGAGGTGGTTTCAAAATGTGGATTATATGACGCGAAAAGAAATTGCAAGTTGTCGAGAGAGAGAGAGAGAATAATACACGACGCCTTGGCGCACTTTAACGTCCTAACAGAAACAAAAACAGTAATATGATAATATAACAACAATACAGATACAGATATTGTAAGTCAGAATAATTAGATGGGTATTTCTATCTTGTACTTATGCTCATAAGACGAGTACTAATTGTAATAAGTACTTACTAACTACCGAAGTACATGGAAGAGGAAATGAATAATTTTGTGACTATTTTTTTTCTATTTTATTTGACTTTTACACAGTTTATCGTGATGATTGTTATGAGTGTAACGTCTGCCATCGGAGGAGTGCTCGCTCTCCAAATCGCACGCATTGAGGTATGACAGTGACAACAGGAATTGTGTCATCTTCTCACTCTTAAATCTCCTTTTCTTATCCTTAGATTATTTCCATTGTCAAAATAATTAATGCACATACGGAGGAGTACTTAGACTTAGGACGGCATCAACATAACGTTATCAGAGGATGCATGAGTGTAGTGAAAATGAGCGGAACCTCTATCATGCTTCACGCATGGAGTGAAAAAAAAGAGTAAAATTGACGTAGGTATATTATTATGTATCGACACACACATCAACATCATGTATGCATTTAGCTTGAAACTTGAATGCAAATTCAACGAGGCACACTCTCTGACACTCTGCCACAATAACACTCGACGATGACAGTTGAGAAATTTCTGAGTGTAAAAAGGGTACCTACCTACCTACCTACCTACCTACACATGAACAAAACACCGAGGATATATTTTAGCTCTCATGAGTGTCTTTTTCCAATGACATGGAACTAAACTAAAACAAAATTATTGTAGCATGCTATATATATACTATAGTCTCCTGACTCACAGACTTTTTAATAGACAATGGACATTATAAAGATCCCAATCTCTATAATTACAATAATTCCCATGCTCTACTATGCATAAGGTTGATGATCGTGAAAATGACAGTAGATTTTAAACAGTGTCATCATGTCATGCGAATATATAAGGCGTGCAAGGCATGAATTTAAATTCTACAATAATAACATAATGTAGTAATTACGATAAAAAAAAACGAATCGACAAAATTACAAGGAACATTAACTTCAAGTGTTTTTTTGGTTCTGCGGTTTACACGTTTTTTTGTAAAATTTTATATTTGACATTTATGGCTGCACCTCAGACATGTGAGGGAATCATTGAATAGTGAATGTGATGTGCTTTTCAATATTTTCTCTTTTACCTTTTAAAAAAAAATATTTAGTGCCATTATTGATAGGGAAAGGATCTTTGAGGAATTCATATACGGGGTAGGTATATATATATATAATTATTATAATGTTATGTGGCTTCAGTGTATGTAAAGTGTTAAGCATCTCTAGCTTTGATTTAAATTTTATATATAGTATACCACCAGCACTCACTCACGTATGGAAAATACAAGTCCTCATTTAAAATAGGGGAAGGCAAAATTATGTGTGTTTCTATAACCTACAAGTAAATATAATATGTAGGTAATTTAGTGTTGAGCTCAATACCCTCACTCCATCCAATCCAATAATACAAACCTACAAACGCAATTCTCAAAAAAGAGTGGAAAAGTGCGAGCGTAAAGACGAGAGGGGAGCGAATTAGAATCCTTCAAGTGTAGAGCATAACAATCGGATTTATTTTTATTTATAAATTCAATTGACTGTCCGCCAATGTCCATTAGGAGACTCAGGCTGAGAGGTGGAGACTTAAAATTAGAATTCAGAGCAAAAGATGCGCTATATATTAGTATGTTTGACGACTGTGAAGGATATACATACAAGTGCAATGGATAAATAAATAATTTCAAATTTTACACACATTCTGTACACAACCTACAAATCTAATGTAAGTAACCTACCTACCTATCAGTAGCTTTTATATGTAGGGGAGTGAGAGATAGAGAAAAAGCTCCAAAAAATTGTATGATGGTTTGCAGTGATAGGGAAACCTGTAGCAGCATTTTTGAGTTGAGCTTTCTCTTGCCGTCCCTCATTCATATTGTACAGATAAATATATCAAAGCTTACCACGACCATTCCCTTTATAATTTCGAGCTCTGTGTGAGGCTGTGCGGTGATGGGATTGAGTCAGTAGAAGAGGATTTATTATTTTTTTAAAAACCCAAAACCAACATTGTTGAGTTGATGTTGATTTATATCGTTATCTTTGATGGCTCGCGCCTCGACCTTACTGATGACCGTGCTGTAATCCGATTAATTTCTCATTGAAAGCCTAGTGTACATAAGTACATATCTACTACATATTTACTATACTTGACTATAGTATAGGTACTGATCTGATGTTGGTTGACTTACGTCTACGACTCCTGACTCCATGTGTGACTGCAATGGAAATGTGATGGCACTGGTGCACTAGAGCATGACATACATCACTCACCTTGCCGTACAATTCATTATTCAGTTTCATTTTCCCAATATAAGCCCCTTATATACAAACTTACACCCAAAACATATAGCATGTATGCAAATTGAAAATTACTAACGAAAGAAATCTCAATTACATGGCTTCATTATCCTATTTAAAATGGAATTGATTTTTTTTTTCTATTTATTTTTCGTAACTGAAGCATCCTCTTACGAATGAAAAAACACTTGACTTTCGCTCATGAGAATATGAGATTCTCGATCTATTTTTGTTTTGGATGAGCATCAATGTATGTAGGTAGGTATATATTCAATTATATATCTGCTCATAGTTTACACGGTCGTAGTCATAAGTCAAATCCCTGTCTGTAGCCCATGTCCATACTTAGTCTGTGTCTCTGTGTCATCTTGGAGTGAAATTTCTTGAGTAATTTTAGAATTGAGAAGAAAAGAAGGTTCCTCGCATGTTAATCTAATCAAAGGCTAAAGAGGGTTTCTTTTTGTTTTTGTCCTGTTCACTCCTCTGTATCTTTATGCGTGTACGTGACGATATGATCATGTCTAATTGATGTGACTGTGACTCCATGTAGTGTCAACTTGGACTATAGTCTAATAAATTGAACGTCAACAAAGGCTCAAGCTATTCTTAGTGCACACACATATGTATGTTTATCTATTTATTTCATTTGATTGTTTCAGTTGGAAGACATCCTCCGTTTTGCCTGGATGGAGGCTAATCAAAGCACTCGAAATCTCATTCAATCTTCGGTAAGTAAATAGAAATGAAGCAATTGAAATTACATGGAAATGAAAATCTCTCTTGTCGATCGAAAAGTGCAAACGACTTGGCTTTGGCTACACTCACTGTGTTGTATCTATCTCTTTTTTTTCATCCTCATTCACATCATCCACCAAGATGCAACTCTAACTATACCTTGTCTCGAGATGGGGTACAACGTACATGAGTGCAGAAGCATACGCTTTGATTTCAGAGAATAGAATAATGAACCCATCGGATGAGATGCTTCAAGTGAAAGAAAAGAAATAGTTATTGTTAGAATTTGAATAGTCTTCGTATTTCTTCTGGTACAAGTATTGTGAAATGTAGAGAAAGAACTCGTCGGAAATCGTTTCCAATTATTGTTATAATTATTATTGCCATTTTCTTTTTACACACACAAATAATGTTGATCAATTCTTTCGTTAGATTTGCATAGCCCTCTAGTAATACTTGGGGAAATCATTGAGCGAAGTTAAAAAAGTTACTAATTAAATTAGAATCTTGAACGATTTGTTTGCAAGCAACTAAAAACTAAAAGCTGAAGGGATTACTATTAGTGGTAGCCTTATGCCCGCACTTATCGCCAGTTAAAGCTAAGAATTAATATGAATACTGGTAGTTCAGGTAAAGTCGTTGACACGGCTTGGGAAGCCTGCATCATAGATCTGCCATACAATGTATGAAAATGGTATTTAATTTTTACAGCTGAACTGTTGTGGCTTCAAAGGACCAAGGGAATTTGCAGATAACAACTACCACATGGACAATTCCTGCTACGACATTTATCATGGGGAAAAACGCTTGAAACTTGTAAGTTTTCCATGAATTTTCTTTACAAAAAAATGAAATCCATATAAAATGTGAAGAGCTCTGTACGTTTGAGGTGTTCACACACGAATTTATAGGAATGTGTTCCCCGTAGTTAGCATTTTAAGAAGTGGTGATACGCACTCAAGTTGTTATTGCTATTCCCGTATTTCACGCAAAAAATGGCTTGGTATAAATAAGGGAAAATACATGAACTGTAAGTAATAGCAATGGTGAACAATAATAGAAACAGTAGAACAGCAGTTAGAGCAAACTTTCCTTTGATTTACGCCTACATTAAATGATGATTATAATTATTAGTTTCCTTCACTAGTTCCCGCTTGCTGCTATGTTCTGTAAGTGATGTAGATTGGACTGAAGTAAATAGTAAAGTGTAGACACCATAATTGTGACACGACTCTGTGTATATGCCTATACCATGTGTGCATTTGGAAAATGAAAAAAGAGAAGATGCGCCAATGCAATTAGTTATTAACATTGTATTCTAGCACTTGGATAGTTATTATATTATTGAGTTCACAGTGTGTGCGTCTTTTGTGACTGCTCAATGGATGGGATTTCGAAATGACGGATTAATTTACTTTCAACTTTTAGAGTTAGTTTTGGTTTCCTGCCTGAGAAGGAGTGCAAGCAGACACATAGACAAAGTCTACTTAAGTACTTTTCCTTCCGTCCATTATTATTATTATTAAAGTAGCATTATTTTCTTTTTTACCACATATTTTATTATATATATATCTTCATATATACGTTTTTTTCTGTGTGAAGAAGACCCGCCTCAGACCATTGACTTGATTTGCTGAAGAGGTACTTGTGCTGCGAGTACTTATTCCTTTAATTATGGTAATTGACGAACAAACTCTGTGCTTATATAGGCAGTATCAATTTAATTTCATTAGTAATAATACGAGTTTTAAGAGTCTCTGACTCTGATGCGTTACACACGACACGACCACGAGGAGAAAATTCATGGTATCTAACTAGTAAGTACCTACTTACATGCTGTAGGAGCATAATAATGGAAAGGCCGGAAACACTTGATTTTTTATAGAGTATAACAAATACTGGTGCATTAACTCAGTTGGCAGTGTGGCAGCTGAAGTGGAGCTGCTGCGATGAGGCCGACTTTTGTGTAACGTGCAATTGCATCGAATTCTTCACTATATATACTTTGCTTGTGCACACAACACAACAACACACGATGATAGTATTATTTATTAATATATTGACATTGAGGGGAAGTTGAAATCGAAATGTGTACTTTTATTAATGCTTTATGAAACTTTTATGCTAATAAAATAAGATTACAAGCTGATACTAAGCTGAGTCCATCATCCATCCTTAAAAATCTTATCAATTAAATTAAATGAATGTGAGAAAACTAATGATAACTTTTTATCTTGATTTACAGGCCAGTTGTAGTTCAGAATTATCCAACTGGTTTGATACGAATAAATCAGTTTGGGTGTCCTTAATCGTCGCCCTGGTTTTTGTTCAAATACTTTCCGTCGTGATGGCCGCCTTGAGCCTTCACTTTTTGGCGAAAAAAGTGAAATCAACTGGAACTGGGAGTAGGAATGAATCTCGCTCCAGCTCTAATCGACATCTTTATGAAGACTCAGATAATACTAGTGAAACGTTTAGAGATTCATTATAAAATTGAAATTTTGTCAAATTTATTATTATTATTTTTTCCTCTTGGTTATATGTGTGATGCCATGTACTTACGAATTTTTCCACAATCCATTTCTTACATATACTCATAGAACGATCTTAATAATGCGTGAGCAAACTAATAATAATAATATTATTATTACTAAACACAAGTGAAAAATAGTAAACGAAAAATAATTATCGTATTATATTGTAATTTTTCTAATAATTTTGTAAGGTTTTATTCGTTTTATTTTTTATAGGACTTTTGAAGTGTTGTATTGTATAATATTTAGTTATAATATTATTTGTAAAAACAGATTTCAGGTATGTTGTAATACGTCCATATGTATAACATTATCATGTTTTGTTTTGGGGACGAAAATAATTATAATATTACATTATCTTGAACACTGTTCGAATTCAGTCGTCCCAAACAATATTTTTAAAAAATTGTTGCATTTTGTAAACATAAAGCAAAATAAATACATCGTGTTTGTACAAAACAAATATATGTACTATTTACACAGGCTTGCACTGCACTTGGATGAATGCAAATATACATTAATATAATTGTAATATGATTCTACTCTTTACGGTGCATAGACTCAAATAAATTGAAAGTAACACTCTACAATAAACAATAACCAACACAAACTGCAGACACACGAAAAATTCACTTCGTGATTAAATCTATAGGTAGTTTATGTCATCTGGGTACAAAACATAACAACTTTGTAGCATTATTATAAAAAACTGCTAAGGAGATAAATCTCTAGTACTATGTTAACGAACAGGTTGTAAAAACTATGTACTACGTTCGCGAAGCTTTCACAGACTATTGCCACAATATATTTAGCGTGTTTACAGTTCGCTTAACTGTTAAAAATAACACTGCTGACTATATATTAATTAACAATCGTTTCATCCTAAGACAAAGAAAAACGGACAATAATATTGGCAATTCAGGACAGCAAACAAATCGCAGTGTTTAATGATAGCTAACATTAACAATGAAGGAGAATGTAGTCAAAAAATGAAATACCAGGTAGGGTGCATAATATGCAGAGGTACTTACAAAACCGAATATGGAAGTAAGGCACAAGTCGCACAAGGTAAGAAGTATAGAGATATTGGGGTACGAAATACTGCCTACAAACGAGATCCTCAACTCCTCACTTCCAAATTTATAATACCACCTCAACAATTATTATTACTACTCACGGCAAAAACCGAAAACCGAATTCTGAATACAATCGGAAGAAGTTGGATATAACTGTGCTTGTGAAATTTTAATTGAAACTTAACATTGCATATCTTAAGATTTACATGTAACCATTGTTAAATTTTATTGCATTTTGATTTGAAGCTTTACTCTGCACAGTAAAAATGTAGGTAGGTAGATAGATACCTTCATCACAACAGGTCGTTTCAAGAGCACATCAAGATTGTATCCTAATACATAGTTAATTGGGTCTGCGTACATGAGAAAGAGTTATTTTGAACGTCCCATGCATACAGATAAATGTCAAATGTATATTTTACAATGTACTTGCATGTAAACTTGAGACGAATTTGATTTTTGTTTATTTAGCTACTCAAAAATGCACCTGACCCTACCAAGATCCATAAACACAGCTGACCACTGATTGGTGATACTTATAATTATTACACTACTATACTGGCACATAATTACATCGAAAAATATTACGTAAGTAGACAAAATCAGCCCTATTACGAAGCTCAATCGATAGTAAATATTAACTTAAGGCAGAATAAAACGTGCAGATCTAATATCATTAGTATAATAAAATAATTATTTTGAAAATTCCATTCATGGGTAAGGATAATATTTAATTGAGCCTCAGCAGTCGGTCCCCCAGTCGAGGAATACTATGAAATTGTGGACCGTTGAGGATTATGGAGAGAAAAAGTCACAAAGTGACTTAGATGCAACATTCAGTACAAGCAAAAGAAAATCAATTATTCAACAACGTTTCAAACCAAAAGATTTTGAGGACCATGCTTTTTGCCAGGCCAAGCTTCTTTGGCATACTTCTTTTTCCGAGGCTCATCAGTGAATTCCATGGACACTGGTACTTGAGGAATCAATGGCTGAACAGGTGGTAAGGGTTCGTCAACTGTAATTTCTACCTCAGGGGCCGGATTTGGCAGAGGAAGACCAAGTTTGGTCGACAGCGAAGTAAAGAAAGGAGTTGTGACAGACGAATTTCGATACGCATCGTCTTCAGGAAGATCATCATACAGACTTGCGACACGTGGAACATAATGCTTCGCAGTAGGGTTGGGAACAAGACCGGAGTCTAATTTTGGTCTCTAAAATATCAAATTATAAAGTTATATCGCTGCATTTGCTCTTTGCAAGCAATATTTATTGGTCTTATATGACAAAATTTGAAATCAAGCTAACCTTCGATGAAGGAATGACTGTGGTTTGAATTAAATTCCTGAAGCGCCCCACGGTAGGATCAATATCTTCAGGGTTTATAATTTCTTCCTCCTCGTTAAAGGAAACACCTTTCCTTTTCCTTTTCGTGGGCTTTAGCCTTTTATTGTCATCCACAATACCCAACATTGAAATTCTTCTGTTATGAGCAGTATTAAATTCTGTCAGATTCTAAAATACATTTTTTAAATTACAGTTAATTATCCCGCCTCGGTTAATTTTTCTCGGAAATGACAATAACCGGTCTAAACTATGTAACACAATAGACAAAAGATAATGGTACATGTAAATTCTAGCTACTGCTAAGGCGAAGAAACCCACACACTTACATCGAGCTCTGAATCTGTTTCGGGCAAACCAAGAAGGGCACCTTCGCTATCTAATGACGATTTCTCTAATTCTTCCATAATCGGGCGAGGTACTGTAGTTGGTGGTCGGGCTCTCAACACATATTGTCTAGTCGAAGCCCCAAAATGAAACATACTATCAAGTGGCAGCTGCGT
This sequence comes from Dicyrtomina saundersi, assembly GCA_034695245.1. Lineage (NCBI taxonomy): Eukaryota > Metazoa > Arthropoda > Collembola > Symphypleona > Dicyrtomidae > Dicyrtomina > Dicyrtomina saundersi. The sequence goes on along the minus strand of JAQFZE010001244.1, from coordinate 1,481 downwards.
TGGCTTTTTCGAATCCAACCGAAGTCTACCAATGTACGTTCCATGAGCTAGATTTGTCAGACGTAAACAAGACTAGAAGTTATTCATGATTTTTTAATATTACTAAATTCATTATCTAAATGATCAGGTGTAACTACACTCACTGCTGCCCAAATCAATCAGAAATGATCTATCAAGGTGCTTATGGTACACTAGTGCAGCGTGAATTCTTGAGCATGATGCATGATCAATACAAAAATCGTTTAACTGAGGGTTTCGTCCAAATAAGTAGCACTTCTTCTCGTCAATCATTAATTTCTAAAATCAAAACAAAATAACAATTCATTTTAAAATGTGCACTATTTTAATATTAAAATGCCCTTGCTCCGGCACCTTCTCTATTATGTCTACTATTGTACACTTAATCATAATCAAAAGAGGTAGGATCAGTAAAAGTATCAGTCTTACTTGAAATAGCTTTTCCCCCTTCATAACGTCCAAGTGGAGTCCAGCAGCCGGTTTGGCTGCCCTAAAAACATTAGTAAGTAATTAAAATTACAAGGCAATCTGCGCAGAATGAATATTTGACCCTACACTTGACACTTGCAACTTGAACGTTAAAAATTGTTAATAACTTTTTGTGTATAGTATTATAAATGCATCATATAAATTGAGTAAATATTTGACATACCATTTGGGAATATCATCCGGATTCATTTTTGCAACTATGATTGACAGTCAGACAGTCGATGGACACTTATTCTCAAATATAACCAATTCACAGTTTTCAAGATTCACGAGTTTGAATATAATTCTGAGTTTAAGTTACTTCTGCACTTTTACTTGAAGAAACAAATCACTTCGATTCATTATACAGCTCAATACAGGGGGGAAATTGTATTAGTTGTTGTGTAATAGTTACAAATTACAGATACTTTGTTAAACAGTCAACAATTAGCACCGGCGCTTGGTTTAAGCTACACCTAAAAAAATAGACTAGCTTCGATGATTTTTTCATAACAAAGAGTCACCAAAATCGTTAAAATAAACCAGGCTACAAGATCAGAGTCAGAATCATAGAAATAGAAATTCCCATACCCATACCACCGTTTTCAGTCCTTGCCGCCGTCTCTGTCCCTGTTGTACCTTCGTTGACTTTCTTAATCTTTTCTAAGATTTTCATTTCTCACTAGTCAGTCCCTTTTAAGTTAAAATCATCAAGCGAAGCCTAATTTATCAGTAGAGATTCCTACCTGCCGCAAGTTCTGCCAATAAAGTTGATGCCTGGATGGATGCAGAATAATTCACACTGTCTACTACACAGCACACAAACAAATGGGAGAGGGAAACGTGCTTTTTTAGTACGCTTAAAGTTAAAAATCCGACTGATTGAACATAATATTTTTGAATTGGTATAGTGTCTTCAACTAGTAACGCACTGGCGGCACTACTTATACTGTATACAGCATGTACTATACTATACAATGCGATGATGGTGCTGA
>JAQFZE010001243.1:0-18967 GCA_034695245.1 Dicyrtomina saundersi | reverse complement strand
ATAAGCTTCTTTCCGTTTCCTTTATAGTTGGCTATCGTTTAAAGCTTAGTTTCACTTACGAGCATACCCTCATGCTTCTAATCTCTATTCCTTTCTACACATAATTTATTACCTTTCTCAAATACTTAACTGATTTCGACAAACGATATATTTTAAAGCCCTTGAAAAAAGTGTTTTTCTTACTTCTGCCCCCACACAGCTCTTTTTAAAGGGTTAAAAACACCGTAAATACGGCTCAACGGCTGGTTGATATAGGCAGAATGTAGTTGTGTAGATAGGTTGTAAACAATAAAGGGTAGGACACGCACATAAGTACATGTAGGAGGTAATTTGAAGACACTTAATTATATTTACCTGTAGAGGAGTAACACAAATGGCGCATTGGTTGTACACGGTGGTCATGCCATGAAATTATGAAACGTAATATTAAAGATAGCCATTTAAGCAATGGTTTAGGATGTGAAAATGGGGTGGGTGGGTTTCAAAAATCAAGAATTTCGATGGCGTCATTTGTGTTAGCACCCATAGTAAGTTGATATTTATGATTTGTCTGCAAATACAAACTGCCTAATCTTAGTGTTAATAAGGCTGCCATAAAATAAGGGCTTAGTAAATATCTATGAGCAACACCAATTTCACCTTGCCGACGGGATAGGTGAGTCAAATCAATTGTGCACCTAAGTGGGCATGACGCACGATCTTTTTAGTTGCGATTGTTGAGAACACATTTTCGGAAGGATGATTTGGGAAATTTGTTTCCCATGATTCAACAACGTACTGCAGTAATTTACTTTTATTTTTTCTTAATTGTGCTTAAGGAAAAAAAAAGTAATTAAGTATCGATAATATTTCTGTATCATTCGTATTTTGAAATACAAAGACGCTAACGGAGCAAATCCTTATATGCAGGAAGTAGTGCCGGCGCCGGCTATGTCTGTTGTCCTAAGCACAGCTGCATTACATAGTTATATTCATATCATTATGACCATATGTACGTTCCTTCCAATATATAATTATTAATAATTTTCATAAATCATGTCACAACATTACAAACATTTTATTTCGAAATTAATAATTTGCAATGGTACATGCTACACATAAAAATATCTTGCAATTTGCATAATATATTCAATAATTTCTGTCATACAAATTATTTTAGTTCTTGTCTCCACATTTATAACTTCAGTGCTTATTTTTATCCATGTCGTTGTTTAGGAAATGCATTGCAATGGTTGATTTGAGTATAAAGGGAAATTGCTTTTGAAATTCAGTAAACAGAGCAGTGTGGACTTTCAATGACAATGTTTAAGTGTGTACTAAAAATATTTTATTTGTCACCTAACTAAGGTACATTATGATTACGAATTTCACAATTACTTCGAAATTGGATTTGGAATTAATAACAGTCTAATTGCACAAAAATATATTAAATTAATATTACTTTTTACAGATCGAGTTTTTACAAAACTATCAACTGATATGTAATTCCTCGATATTTCTCACCTTCATTTTTCTACTGAATTTTAAATCTTTTTTTTTACTGTCTGTGCATAAGTAAAAATGTTAAAATTTGTTTGCTACATTACAAGAATGTAAATTGTACAAACGCTCTATTTCAAGCGTAATAATTACATATTAAGTTGCTTGGTAGGTCAATTACGATAGGAAAATATAAAATCAAGCACAATATGAGCATAGCTAAACTGCTCGAAGTTTATTTCTGCAGTCTTCGAATATCGAGCTTGTTCCTCACGCATAATTAATACCTTAAAACTTGTAGAATGTATTTTTTGCATTTTATAAAACTTAAATATAGTAGGTTTGACACAAAATTGATAAAGATTATTACGGAGCACATTAACGATTACGAAGACGATGTCGTTCTTTATGCACGATACACAATCATCCATGATTAAAAATTAAAAGTAAATGACGTCGTTCTTTATGTACGATACACAATCATCCATGATTAAAAATTAAAAGTAAATGTACTGTTCATCATCAAATTATTAAATCAACTTATAGCTATGGCACTCAGACAGAACATTCCTTTGTATACAATAAAATATCATTAAACATCATGATCTAGGCACACTATTTTAATTTATGTATAATATTATTTTATAAAGTTCAATCGAAGCAGGGAAATTAAGAGGGAAGTAAAACAGTCGTAAAGCTACTCAAATAGCCTCCTAGGGGAGTTACGTCAAACGTGCTTCAGACCCGGGACCAATTAGAACCCAGAACATAAATATACGAAAGCCTCTCCATTTGAACCAATGGAAAAGACCCCGGGAGTTATTAGGAACGAGGGAGCTATTTGAGGCCTTACGGCACTACTAAAGACAATGTAATAAAATTAATACTATTTTATACACGTGGCAGCTTGTCTGCCTAGTACACTTTCAATATTAAACCTGAGGACAGCTGGTATTTGAAGAGTACAAATTTATTTAAACTACGACGTAGTAAACTTAATTTATTAAATCTAACTGCCTATTTTGGATTGTTCTCGTTGAGCATTTAGTTATGTTTCAGGAATTACATACTGAAGCATTCCTCTTTTGAAATTTAAAAATCTTCATTATTACCTATTATTATTTTTTTCGTATTTTTGAAAAGTATATTAACAGGGCTGAATATTACTTATAAAAACTAATCAATAAAATATAAAATGTATACAACAGTAGTTGTTACCGTCTTCATTAGTCAAGTTGAGTAAAAATATTTAGTTTAAGATACCGATAGGTAGGAAGGGAAGGAATAGTATAATTATTGTCTCTCAGAATGACGAAGAAAAATAAAATAAAAATAAAAAAAACATGAATACGTTCCAAAGGCATCAGTAGATGATTCTTATGTGTGACGATAATAAAATTATATTTTATGGCTCCCTTCAAAACAAAATTTGCTTTATGTTTCTCAGAGTTGAGTTTTGATGCCATTATGAGTCAGTATCTCCTGGTTTTTGGTTGAGAGCCGATTCAATAACAGGTGCTGCCATGGATTCCTTGTTCCGTCCATTCTGTTGGTGCTTGAAATTATCATCCATCTCAACCATGGCATTTGAATATTGATGGCTTCTCAGCTGACCGTTCAATCCGTTGGTTGACTTTTCGGTGTCATTCTATCAAAATCCCAGAACAAATTAAGATTTAAAAAATATAATTGCCCTCACACCACTTTATTAAAGGGAAGTTTGTGCTGCGTGGAATGCGTAGAACAATGTAAAAAGCTAACGCATTCCACACAGTACACAAAATTTCCGTTATAGGAAAAATAATTGTCATTTACATAGTTACGAAACAAAAATCAAAAATATTCTAAAGTTACATAAAACTTTATGGAACAAAAATATTAGTTAACGAATACAATTTAATGAATAAAAAAACTTACTTTGGATTGTCCGTTTGCATTCATTGTTTCTTTTCTAGAATAGGAACTTCGAACCATATACATGATTCCACATAGGAGAAGTAGTCCTCCCATTATAAAGGTTACGTAGGAAAGTGCATCTTTTGCAATCTCTGGTGTATGAATGGCTTGATTGATCAGAGCATTAATCTTAGGAGTCAGTTCATCGATACCCTAAATCAAAAGATACTAATATTGTATTGTATTGTAGTATGTCAGTAATTATGTCGTCTTACTAATTAGTGACTACTTCATAACAGGTACCAAGACTTAAGTAAAGGTAAAATAGTCAAATTGTGATCCGTCAGCATTTTCAATGTCAGAAATGAGCATTTTTCCAAACCCAAATCCATTGCTCATGTAACAAATTATGACAACTAAAAGAACTTGCACTTATTCCGAAGCACTTGCTGACTCAGTCATAAACTTGTAGACGTAATAACTCTATACTCGTTTGAATAGTTTGATTACGAGTCACATTTCAACGAGTCTTTTATCTGCCCTCATGACCACATTTGATAAATGTAGAATGTTTCCATGAGCGAATGCAAGAAGGGCAACCGCATAGAAAAACAAATCTCGATAATAATAGTTAATATTACCGGATACAACACAAAAAAGTGCACGATGGTCAAATATAATCACGAAATAAAAAATAATCAAGATATAGGTAAAAAAAATAAAAAATAAAAATCATCCGCTGTATTTCTTACATCTTCGAACCAAAGCACAGGAATGAGAACTCTCTGAAGGTTGGCAGTTTGTGGGATTTCCTCAACTCGAGACATCTGAATGTTGATTTGAACTCGGCCTTTAGCTTGCATTGCGATTCCCAATTTCTATATATATTACGATTTAAATTAACTAAACACTAGTTCAATACTTTAATATTACATAACTAACAGCCACAATGATATTGAAACTTACAATAGTTTACTTTCACGGTTTATGTATACAGAATTCCAACAAAAATGTTCAACACATATATATCAAATAATTTTTTACCGGTTGAATATCAATGTAAAACTGATGGCGAAGAGGATCGGGTTTAAGACCATCTACAGCATCTAGTAGGGTTGGATCACCGTGCAGGAAATGAGGAAAAGAAATAAAAACCGGAGATCCTAAAGAACAAATCAAAATATATTTCCAAGTAAAATTCAAATAAACAAATAAAATTTACAATCTTGTGGTGCATTTACAACTTGGCCACAAACGGCCAAATTTTATATAAATATCATATTTTATCCGATTTATTCCGTACCCGGCTTTTGCAAAATATTGGAAACTAACTGTGAGTCCATTGACTAAGGACTAAATTATTTCTATTTTATAATTATAATGCTTGATTGTTTACCAAATTGGCAAGTAGAAATATTGAACAGTCCTCGTTTGGCACATGGTGGCCCACCGACACACCAACATTCATTTTCAGGGTACGTTTCGACATCTCCAAATGTCGAAGGAACGGGTTGAAATCTACAAAGGTTTTATAAATATTTTTACTAATAATAAGAAACTTCGCACTGACTTCATTGATACTAACTCTGAACTCCAATATACCTAGGTACATGTAAGCAAATGTATGTCTGATTGTGCTTCCCTTCCCATTACCTCCTTGAATATGCTAACTTACTTTTCGCACTTTCCTTGTTATTAGGTAATGGCAATTACACCACTCAAGAACCAAGGAAAAACATAAACGGAATCAAGTGCACAAAGAGCTGGATACTACATATTATATAGTACATACTACATAATATGCATGTATTCATATCTATAGTTAGTATATATACATGGTGGTAACAGAAAGACCTTACGATTTAAAAATTCCCATGCATAAATATTATGCAGCAGCTATAGGTGCAGTTAGAAATGAATGAAGACAAAGTATGTAAGTAAATGGAATGAGGACAGCCGTGGGAATTCGGGAAATAAATTAAATGTCATTAGAATTTAAGGGTAGACAAGGAATAGAATGGCTACATATAATTATATGCATACGAAAGGAAAACATACTCCGTAATAAGAAAGAAAATACGTGTATGTACGTATGTAAGAATACGAAAACGTGAAAAAGAGCTTGAAGTTGACAACCTCATTATTATTAATAAAACATAAATTACATACCTATATGCAGTAACTCCTTGATGTTTTACAGATTTACTGTAACGCAAGTGGAGAGAGCGACAGAGATCTGGTTGGAAGAGGTATATGTTAGATTCATTGGTAAGGGACGATGGGAATCCAGTGCCATCCGTCCCATTGATCATATTACAAGCGTCAGTTCCCCAGAAATTGAGATTCTTCTCACCATTGTAAACATCAATTCGAGCGAAATCATCTAAGTCTTCTTGGCCACTGTAAACAGTGAATACCTTGCTTTCGGTATTATTCTTGTCAACAAAGAAACCAAACTTGTCAAAAGGTACTCGCTTTCCTTCGGGCAACACTTGCTTTCCTAATTTAATCAGAGGATCTTCATAGCCCCACATCAAATCATTGACTGTGTGAGATACAAAGGGTTGAAGTTTTAAAATATCCAGTAGGGTAGCCACAGCTTTTTTAACTATCTTGGTCGAATGCTGCATTTGGCCAACTGCACTCTATATTAAAAAAAACAAATATTCATTCCTAGTTTCAAAAAGATAACATGTACTGCATGTATCGAAATTGTACATATTTTTCACAGTAGAATACAAATATTTCATCCAAATTGTTTCTAAGATTTTTACATTTTATTTTAGTGCCAATTTCGTATTCTACAGCACTACTTTATACTTACACCAAATTCAACATGTTCATTAATCTGCATTACAAGTACGCAACTTGATTTTATTTAATGAAAATATCAGTATCAGGTGCCCTCAAAATTTACATTGTTATAATCAAGAGATGAATTTAGTTTAAAATTTTCTATGAAAAAAAAGGTAATAAATCTCTGTTGATCCAGTTGACCCAGCTTCAGTTGCTTTAGGTCTCAATAAGAAGATTATGACTGAGTTACAATATACTTCTAACACTTCAAAAAAATGGAGAAACCACAAGCAGTCGAAGTCCCTGCGGGATCTATCAGTAGGTACAAGTTAAGACCTACGGAATTCGACGCTCCAGATACATAGTTCCTTGCCATAATTATAATGACGCTGAGGTGCTGGTGTAAAACACAAATCAGTATACAAAGATATAATATGTAAAAAAAAAGTCAGTTATCTGCATTGTCTATACAGCTGTCACGTACTAGTTTGGAGCTTTAGATTCATGACAATTCACGACCCGAACCTTTTAACAACGCTTATGGCCAAATTTTACACTTACAAGAAAATAGGAAACAAAGTTTGAGAACAAAGCGGTGACTTAAATTTTGAAGAAATTTCACTTACGAGCATAGGAACATTTGGAAGCAGGAAAGTATCATTTTCAGCTCCCAACGATAATGTCGGCTCAAAATAGAAAAGTTTTGTTTGACGGTATGACAGAGTCCCATTCGGATGCCATTCCACTCCAACCTTCTCCCACTTCTCACTGAAAGACAAATGAGTCAAGTTAAGTTATTTACACGTTTCCTGTATTTAGGGAAGATTCTTTTGCTCCAAGCTTTAACTTAAGACTAATAAGTGATTTGGTCCAACATCACGTCTCCTCCAAGACTCGAACCTTTTCTCTTTCATGAAGTAATGATATGCCTAAACTTCTTCTCTTAAACATTATCCCTCGTTTTCGTCGTTCCGACCTCGTTCATAAAATGCACATTCAAAGATGCGTATCCTTCAAACATTATCTGAAGAACAGCCCAGATGAAGGAAATGTAACTTAGCAACGAGATGATTATGCTACTGATATGGCGAATAATACAGAAACTTGAAATAATAATAATAATGATGATAATATCAGACATTTCTTGGGAAAATGTCTTCAAGAGGGTGCAAAACCAAAAGTAAGAAGAACGGGGAGGAAGTAGCCTACCTTAAATAGCATTTATTCCATTTCATACCTGTACACGTACGGCCCGCATTCCTTCAACTTGAGCTTAGTGCCGTTCTTCAAAAATTCTTCAGCATTTGTGACATTAAAAAACCAGACTTTTAACATTGGAGTCACTGGTGGCTTTCTCCACAGTTCAAACGGCTCAGAAGCCTTTCGCAGAGGAAGTTCCTGGAAACAATTTTATTACATTACTATTATTCTTGTGTTTTCCTCCCATATGCCGTTGCAATATTTATAATCTACAATATTTTAATAAAGGGCACGGATTGTCATCTCCAAATTGAAAGTTTAGTGCGATTATTCCTCACATATACATCATAACTGGTCAGCAAAGTAGTTTACATAAATTAAGACACATACATACATACTTAGTAAAAGGATCATCTGAAATATGTCTCTGCCTCTGCTCGGCTCTTAGCTTTTCCTAACTAACCTTTCCATCCATACACATTACGTCCGTGGTGTACAGACCCTTTCGATTTCTTTGTAAATTGCTGTGAACAGGAACTTCCCGCCGACCACAGCCATACTGAATTGTGAGAGCATTTATAATAATATTGGGGATAATATATGCAACCAAGAAACAATTGGAGGCTTGCCTACAACTTCGCAGCAATAGTAATATACATCCATATAACTAGTAAAGCCTCAAATAAATTGGATGAATAAGGAGAGGGACAAAACTTTTGTGCCTTTTAAAATTTTGCATTCGTATGTGATGTACAATTCTAAAACCTTTTCCCCTAAAAAAAAGTTATTGCCTACAATCGCAATTTTGATCAATATCAGTAATTAATACTTATAAATCATTATTTCTACATCAAAAACAAGTTATTAGCTCGAGTACTCCTACAGACTTCCTCATTATTTCAGTTGAACTTACCGAGCGTATGAATGCATCAATTAAATTCTGAAAGTACAAGACCACTAGAATCCCAGAAACAATACATCCGACTCCCACGATGAGCGATATACCTTAAAAAAAATAATTAACACAATATTAAATTTGAGATGACAAAAACGTACGTGGCGGTGTCAAATCTATTAACAGATTGAACAGGCATAGTTAACCTTCGTAATTCCATATATTTCTACTTCTACAATAAAACGAACCATACAATAATGAGTTGAACGTTTGTATTTCATTATTCATTGTTGTAGCTAGCATACATGATAGATAAGCGTGCAAAGAGCATTGATGCTTGAGGGTCGTGGATTGACGATATTGATGACTAAATATCACACACGCGGGTGCATGAACCGTCTATACAGTACACAATCAGAGTACTAGATAATAAACAAGGATATACAAGAAATAACGAGAAAAGTAGAAAACCCCAATAATATTATCGAAGGGTCTGGGGCTGCAGCCCAGATACGTGTGTACTGTTTTTATCATGAATTATGAACATGCATACTCACACTTATGTGTGATGTGATGTGGCGTATCAACTATCTAGTGTCTACAATGTTCTAAAGCTTTGGTAGCTTGTATCAAAGCTTGTTAGTACATGTATTTAGCATTTTGCAGTGGCAGTGTAGGGGGATACTTTTTCTGGGGTGGGGGAGTGGGGGTATTGTTGTTATTCTGTAAAAAAACTTTGGAGTGGTATTCATTCATATAGTATATTCAATGTAACTTTATAATAAAGCCTATAAGCATACACTATATTAAACCCACTACAGTACAGCATTATAGGGAACTAAATGAAGCTTAGAGGGAGTACGGACGACCACGATCACGACATTATGATGTTCCATCATATATCAAATGGCTTGAATTGAATATACTATGTGAAATGTTAACAAAAGTAATATATTAACTACAGGTGAGCGTTTTATACTACTTACGTCAACTCATTTAGAGTCATTTTTGTAATTACGTATACTTTAATTATATTACGCCTGATACAAACATAGTTGGGACGTAAGACATACACGTAAGCTTTCCATTACAGTCGATGTGAGTATGAGTTAAGGAATAATAATCCCCCCGTAAATTGTAAATGTGCCTAACTTGATCTTGTGGGTACGCTATATCTTGTGATTATATTAATTATTGTGCAAGCATTTCACGACGTCTACAGCCAAAGGTTACTAGCTAGTGTTACTCATTTATGACAAGGAGAGCTCTGCACATAGGTCACTGTTTTTATTTGCAATTAAAATACATTCACAAAGCCCAGCAAAACCTTCAATAATATTATCGTTTCTTATTATTACATCGTTGTACATCGTGTATGTATTGTTTAGTGTATTGTCTAGATTTCGATTGTATGTGTATATGTACGGTTCATGCACCCTCGTGTGCTTTTATCTATACAGGCTCTTTCTTATTACTCCTCAATATCATCAATCCACGAATCCACGACGACCCTCGATGCTCCTTACGCGCTTATCTTATAAGATGCAACAATGAAATAAGAATGTTGAATTTCAATCCTCATCCTTTGTTTCGTTGTATTGCAGAAATATGGAAATATTATGAAGGCTTATAATACAAGTGTATCCCTCTTCAATCTTGAATTTGAAAAAACCACAACCTCTATATGTACTTTTACAAAAAAAACTAAATTATAAATACCAACACAATATTTCTATATATGCATATACATAGTGCTTAACTTTAGTGACTTATTTGTGCTGTTACATTAAAAGGAGCTCAAAATCGACAGCAAGTAATACTACTCACACTAAAAGCAAAGCAAAGCAAGCAGTTTTTCAGTTTGGTCATGTATCAGAATGGGCCCAAATACTTCTTTTATATATATGAAGATTGAGGTACCTACCTATGTAGGTATGAGCTATTTTGCAATCGTGTCACTAGAATTTACGTTAGTAGAGATTAGAGATAGTAGATAATAGAGCACAAAGTTATCAATCCAATTGGATGTACGATATTATTCTATCTTTGATCAATCAAGCACTTTTATATTTATTATTCATTCATAACCATTCATTGAATTAACCACACGCCACACAGTGTAGTACACTCTGTACGCATGCACCATCCTACTTTTAAATATCCTTTCTGGTTATATTTAAAATCTAAAAGGCACTCAATGCCAATTACATTTTTATTTTTGCTCACAGTGCATAAGACATCCTATACTATCAAACCGAATCACTAAGTATAGGCTCAAACCATAATTATCCATAAAATAAACATACCATTTAATTACTGAAGATAACTTTTTAAATTTAAGATTGGGCAAGTAATTATTAAGGTACCCCCCCTTTCACAAATACTCGTTAATGCAGCTGCTACTGGTTATGCACCACTAAAGCTACTTCCCCTGAGGCCTTATGGTAGAGGTTCAATTTTAGAAGCATTAAATCGAGAGAATTTTTCTAATTTAATATTATATGAAAAGAAATGAGGAGTTTGAGCTAAAAAGGTTTCTACAGTGAATAAGACATTTTTTTGTTGTTGTGCTGCTGACGCTGTGCAAAACAGATAATCAGTAATCTACGATGTATAGTTTTGAAAGGGAATGAGTAATACTACTATACGCAGCGTTCGAATTTCATCACTTGTACCCACAACAACGCAGAAGTTCTCAGATCAGAGCGACAGCTTGACAGTTATATTCGAATAATTATGTTACATACAGAATGTTGGTTAGTCGGGCTTGACGTGAAATTTGCTTCAAGGCAATATTATTCATATTCATATGAATAAAAAGTAACACAAATTGAATTTCGAAAATTTAAACGTCAAAATATTTAATGTGTAAATATTAAATGTGCCCATAAGAAATTACCAAATCAGAGTAAGTTTAAGGATAAACATTTAGAGACGGACTCACGGAGGGGAAGGATGTAGGTTCGTAAGTACATATTATTAGAAGGCGCAGATATAGGTATCAGTATTAAAGATAGGACAAGTAAATAATGGTGAGGAAAAAATAAAGCCCATTGGTTCATTCCTGAAATGATTGTATTATTATTTTTATGACTAATGCCTAAATGTAAATAGCTGCAATTTAGTAACTATGATTTTATTTTTATACATATTTATAAATCTTATTTATTTTTTTAATGCTTGTCCCCATTTGCATTTGACAAAAATATATAGCCATTAAATTACATTCCATTCCTGGGATATTATTATTATCTTTATTAATCCTCCCGGCATTAGTCTTAATAGACTTGAACGGTCGATCTAATAATATTAAGGAAAGTGTGTACATGCAACATCAAATGTCTGCAGTCTGACAACTAATAAACACTGACTGTGCGAAAGGGGACGTTTTATTCTCACACGTTTATTTACTTATGCCATTTGATTCCTACATGCACTGACTGTGGACAGTAGCTTGGGTTACGGCAACTTTGAAATTCTCTATGAGAATTTTAATGTATATGTATATGCGTTGGGAGTGGGAATTCACTGAGAACTTTCAAGGTTTGGAATTAACCAGGAATTACCTCAAAACTCCCTTTGCAATATTCTCAATATTCCAGGATTACTGAAAGAGATAAATGCCTAGTTAGTAAGCGAGCCAAATCGTATTTTAATGACGGGTGATTTGGTTCGTCCGTTGCTGACTGATGAGTTAAAATAAGTTCGCGTAAGCCATGTGTTGTGGCAACAATCGGACATACTGAATTAATAGCAGTTTTGTCTCATTGTATAATTCCATCCTCTCCATCTCCAACCAATCTCGAGCTCTCCATAATACTTTCTGAATTCCCAAGCCGTATGGAAGGTGAACATAGGATATTATGAACGTGTAGTAATGTACACTTACTTTCGTATATACACAGAACTCTGCCAGCAAAATTTACCTTGGGCTGCCCGTCAAACTGGACAGTTTTTTACTGCCAAGAAATATTACTAGAAGAACTCTAATTTTATTCTAAACTACCCACCAATCATTCAAGAAAATCATAGTTTAGATGACCTTCGTTAGAATATATTATACTGTAAATGACCGAATAAGCGCCAGGCTGTCAGTCTAAAACAATTAATAAGCGCCGGGAGTTCCAATAAGCGCCGGGGTCAAATATATAGGCGCCGGGTTAAAAATAAGTCCTACGTATAATAGAAGTACTGTAGGACATGCCTGAAATAGCTCAATGATAGTAGAATCACAATATGGACAAAAGACGACAAAAGTACTCTCTAATTTACATTATTTTGTAAAATTTAGCAAAAAGAACACATAAACTGTGGTTTTGGGCATAATTTTGACTGAATAAGTTTAATTTTTGGACCGTAAGCTTTAAAAAATTAATTAAGCGCAGGGTCTCAAATAAGCGGCGGGCTGCCAGGCCAGCCTAGAAAATGTAATAAGCGCCCGGGCCCTTATTCGGTCATTTACGGTATCGTTATAATCCAGAATGTACATAAATTTAATGCTTATTCTTACACAACGACTACTGTGGTTGTAAGGAAGTAAAGTTAGCATTTTGTTTTTTTTAAATCACACGTGGGAAGTGACTGTGCCTATCTGTGATTCACATTTTTCCCTTGAAGAAAGCTGATCAACATCTATAGACTAACGAAATCAACTGTCATTAAAATTCCGTAATTTTCTTTGGCGCATAAGAAAAGGTCGCGTGCAAGTTTTAAATACATGCGATTCGGTACTGAACTAATAAATTCCCCAAGAGTCACTGAGTCATAGCTCTGTCATACTATCTGTAACACTTGCTCTTTAACATTAAGCTTTGTTTTGCCTAATAGACTGCCATTATAAATATTCTAATCATTGTAATGATAAATTGTAATTGTAAACGATAATTATTTATATTTAATGAAAGTATGAAAGGAAAAAGTTTGAAGATCTTCCTCCCAACTGTCTTAACTCCGAAATTGGAACGTGACACAAGACATGCAGACCAGAAATATATTAATGTCAAAGTCAAAAGAATAGAAGACATACTTTCATTCATTACCCAAATAGAGAACATTGCAGTACTCAATCTATTTAAGAGAAGGAAATCAGAAAATATGCAACAACACTCTATGCCTGTCATTTATTTGTACTTATTAATCTATTTCTAGCCATACGAAAGTTGTAAAAGTAAAACCGGGTTGTAGTTGTAGCTGTAAGTAGTAGGTAGGCAAATACATAAACATTTTCGACGGTCAAAAACGACAACTTTATTATAGGCTCTTGTTACAATATATATGGCACACATAGGGTGCACATTTCTCTAAATTACTTTTCAGAGAAGAAAGCTGATCCGCATACTAACCACCCCATTCGTCATTAAAATACGATTTGGAAAGATTGCTAATTGAGTTGTGGTGAAAATCGACACCTAATGAAGCGATAAAGAATAATTCGATTCGAAATAAAAGAAAGCTATATCGTAGTAGTAATCGCTGTGACTGCTGTACAGCTACCAAAATATAATTACGAAATGGTTTAGTAACGACTTAAGTAAATATATACCTAGATTTAAACATTTCAATAACCAGATGCACCTCACTTTTTCCATAGATATGGAACATCTATCTAACCAATTTTTGACGACGACACCCATGATATGCATCTTTGGCGTAACTACTGTTTAACCCCTTGCAAGGATGTTTATAGATTTTAGCCTAACGATGCAACTAATTAATATCTTGATCCGCTCGTAGGGTAGTAACTTGTATAGGTAAATGTATGAACCTATACGTATTGGCCATTGGCCGATTTTGACGATAACTTTTATATATGCATAAAATATCCACACATCCCCTCACCCGCACTCGTTGTACAAGCTTGATTCCATGACACAAAATTGATGAAAACTAATTTGTACCTACTTATGTACATACCGTAAACCTAAGAATAATCCCTGGTGCTCAATTAGTTGCCGTGTCGAGTGGTGAATATTCGCAATAACTACATGTATTTTGGATTGGATGCCAACTAACCTTATGCGTCTCGATTACTCACCGGATGCCCCTGACCATTGAGTAATTTGTTTCACGGGGGATTAATCGGATGTTTACGGTAATTTACCATGATTTTGAAATACTTAACCAAATAAGACACACATTTCATTTTGAAGCTCTAAAAAAAATAAAACGTATGGAATTCTTTAAAAATATAAATTGTTTTCTGAAAAACTCTAAACACTTTTATTGTCCACACCATGTGCTACCATTTTTGGATACGCAATAATATTATAATGTCAATTACCGTGACCGTGCGATTGGTGCATGACTTATATTTGGCAGCGAGTCACTGGCAGTAATTTAATTTGTTAGTTTTAGCAGGAAATTCAAATATGACAATTTTTAAAAAATGCTCAACGTTGTTGTTATTTATGGCTACAACAAAGCGAAGTTTTTTAAAAAATATTTTTCAATTTTGGAAGTCCTGTATAAAGAAGGTCAACACATTTTTGGATGCAATAAATTCGAAGTGCTGCTCAAATCTGTTGATATTCAATCCCCCTCCCTTAACAGAGTTGACGTCTTCTTCAAAAAATCTACATAGGCATATATACCGTATTTGTCTCTTTACAATTAAATATAATATACTAGTATTTATCTGGTAGAGAGTCTAGTTAGCCTCTCTACCAGACATGGGGTTTCGCGATACTAATGCATATAGTGCAAAAACTGCATACAACTTACTTATGTAAGTGTACTTGCCAAAAAATGTATGCTTCCTACGTTGTTCTACAAAGGTGGTTCCTGAAATTCTTAACGTAACGTAATAATTACGTATTGAAAGACTACCGCCTTTCAAAAAACAAGGTGCAACAAGAAATTCAGGAAAGCGTTAACTACAAACTAGATATGCGCACACCTGTTGATACTACTGACTGATAGTATCGCTTTAGTTTGCACAAGCATGTATTCAAATATTTGCACGAGGAAGCAAGCAGGAACACAAGTGAGAAAAATACCACATAAATTTTTTTTTAAACTTACTTATGCAGGCTGTCCTTTTGAACGTCATTGTGTGGCCAGTTATCGCAATTATTTAAGTATAAAGTAAACAGCGCTGGTAGATCTGAATTCCAAGTTCGATTAATTTCCCGAGCTAAACACAGTCAAAATTTTGGCATTAACTTTTACACAACTGCAGGACCACTAGTGACCACTACCACAATGGAACACGTATATATACACCTTGGTAAAAAATCTAGGGCAAAAATACGTCGTCAAAACAAAGAGTCAATAGTGATTTTGTTTAGGATTTACAAATATTCCTTTTTTCAACACAAATATTAAATATTGATTGAAATACAACAAAGTAAGTATAGTAGCAAGTATGCTAATATTGCTAGAATCTATAACGCTTCGGCTACTATCAACTATGGTCGTAGTAGGTAATCCCTCGACCATTCAACAAATAAGAAATAATTAGATGCGAGGCGGATTCCTTCCGCCTTGAGAGACAGAGAGAGATAGAAAAAAAATCCTAATCAGGGTGATTAGTTGATATTCCATATAACAAGTATAACTAGTGCTAAAACACAGAAGGGAAACACGTCAGTTTATAATTATGAATCAGTTTAGGTCCAATGCATGTCCACATGAACCTTTTGTCAAAAGTTTTCCATTCGCATGAACTTTACTCGTTGGACTCTTACATTGAGCGAGCGTTCGAAATATTTCGATTCCAGTCCACCACGCAGCCAGAGTGAGCACAAACAAAAAACTGCAAATATTGCTTCTAGAAGTAGAAAAAAACTTAACTCTGCTTAACTGTCACTACAATTTAGACTATCTTCGCAATGATAAGACAATAGATATCTCAATCTAAACGCGAGAGCAATATCAACCAAACTAATAACTTTGTCTGTATAGACAATATCTAATTTAAATGCACTTAATTATTTAACTTTATTAGTTGTACTGATTTCAGGTTTCAAAAAATGGCAGCTTTATCGATGCTAGTCTCGTTTTTACTACTACTGCTACTGACAACTGATGGCTGACTCATAGCCTCTCACTGTCCTAATGCAAACACCTCTATTCTATTCTATAGACTAGTATGAATGTTCAACAAAATCGAGATTCGACTTACACTCCTCAAGTGACGAGATAGAAATCTCTGTAAACAATTTAATTATTATAATGTTGAATGTGTCGAGAGAGAGAGAACTATGTTGTAACAACAAAAGCATCCCTACATAATAATGTTCTCTATCATCTCGGCAAGAGTCGCCAGTACAATTCTCTTAGTTCTCTACCTTTCAAAATAATATATATTATTAGAGTCCATCCAAATCCAACGGACGAACGAGGATAAAAACGACCAGCGTCGTTCTTCGATGGGTTCAGTCAGATTCAGATTTTCAGATGTCAGATGCGCTCCACACAGCTGTATATCCCAGCAATTGTACGACACACGGGTGGAGAAACGTCCTTGTTTAATTCAAGTATCCTTAAATACAGACTCGAATTGTCAGATACGCAATAACTGATGCATGTAGAGCTGATGATGATAATAATTATAAAAGTACACACAGATGATATGATTTCCCTCTCACACACAACAACAGGCAACAGGGAACAGGAGCCAAGAAGACAACAGAACAGAACCAGTAACACAGCACTGACCACTTCACTCTTACAATTGACTTGAGTGACTGGCTCTCTGCATTGAAACAAGAAAATAACGCTTGGCTTTTTGCTCCTCTTTTGCCTGTGGCTTCAAGCGGCTTTTCCAATCTCAACGTCCCCACCACCGTTACTACTCCTATGCTGTAAAGATGCACAGATCATATTCCACATATACAAAAGTAAGTGAGTGATAGATTATACAGATAGCAAGGAGAGAGAGAAGGAGAATGGTCACGACGTGCACAGTCTCAACCAAGGGGCTCGTCGTCGTCGACATCATCATCTCATATCATTCAAATAGCAACAACCCCCTTCCATCTCTCTCCCTTAACTTTGTTGTCTGCCTTTTGTTTGGACGTCTTAAAGGAGACTAAAAACCCTCACCAACACACACACAAACACAGTCCGCTCCCTTCGCCTTCATTCTCTACCCTAGCAGCCTAGTAAAAGACAGACAACAGTGTGTGTGTAAAGAAAGTAGGTTAGGTTAGAAAGTTTCAGTGTAAAATGTCCTAGCTGTACAGTATATTAGTCATATTATTCTGGTTACTGGTTTCTAGACAAACTCCACTTTTGAGAGACCAAAAATGAAAAATGTAGATCTTTGGCTTTGGCTGGCTACTTGTTGCTGGGACAATTGAGTCATACGGCCACCACTCCCTCCCCACACATATCCTCCAGTACACTTAAAATATCTTCCCTTAGAGGGATGTTTTTTCAGCGGGTTGGGGGTTCCTTAAGGACGAGAGAGGGTGAGGGAAGTAGGGAAGTGACCAGGAGCAAGAAGAAAAATATTATGGCTCTCACACGCTAGTAGTCAACTTTTCAGTTAAGGAAAATATTACAACTCTCATCCTTCCAAGTTCATTATTTTCGCCCTCTATGATCTCTGAAGAGCGTCTTGAGACTGGGAGCTAGGAATTGGAGATGGCAAAGGAGTCCGCTCCGTCCTCATATCTTCTAGATGACGAGGCAAACGAGTCGGATTTCGTATACTTAAAAATGTTTGAACTCTCCAGGTTTACAATATGAAGAAGTTATTCAGCTATTAAAGTTATTGTTCAATTACTTAATCATGTTTCAACCTACAGATACCCAAAGTAAGTTCTTTATTATTTTATAAATTATTTTTGACTACTTTCTCCAGTGTTATTAATCTAAGTAGTTCATAGGTTCTTTTTTTGTAATTATATATTGTCTATAACGTGTCAGAGAATAGTGTGGGCTTTTTATCTTTTGGACTTTACTATGGACTATGTTCTTTATCACACGGTTCAACGATTGACATATAAGTGACATTGGTTGGTGTTGCTACATAAACTTACTGAAGTGTACATTAACTAACGGGTCCAGGACTGATTGTTCCGCTAAGGTACGGGTAGAAGGGGATGGAACAATCCCGTCATTCAGGGATTAAATACCTTATGTGTGTATACAAAATTCAAGAAGTATTTTTCCGAATAATGATG
Source organism: Dicyrtomina saundersi (assembly GCA_034695245.1). NCBI lineage: Eukaryota > Metazoa > Arthropoda > Collembola > Symphypleona > Dicyrtomidae > Dicyrtomina > Dicyrtomina saundersi. The sequence continues at coordinate 571 of JAQFZE010001243.1, read as the reverse complement.
TAGTTTGGTCCCTAGAAAAAATAGTTGATTTACTACGAGTCTGTATTAATTTTAGTCTCCAAATAAATATGCAGTACATTCAAAATTCTGGGACAAAAAGTTGTACGGACGTTTCAAAAACCTTCGTCATCTTACATAACTTTGAACTTGACGGTACGGTGTTAGATTATTCTACACGTCATTTATCCAAACCGAAACGTCATTTTTAAGCGGCATTAAATGTTAAAGGTTGAAGGTCAAAGGTGGAAACCGTCGACATTATCACTCACATGTGACAGTAAGTTGTTCGATAATTAGTGGAAAAACAACGTAACGCTGGCAGGGGAAATTTACTTGAGGCTAATCAATGGCTTGCTGAAGTCTTGGAAATTACTAGTTAAAGCCGGTAGCATGTAAGAATGTAAACAAGTATAGAGCCCAGTTTAGAATCATTGTGTTGAAACTAAAAGTAAATATGTAGGGAATATGAACATACTTACCGGCCTATTAATAAGTTAATGAGTGCATTGCAGTAGATGGTAATCAGTATATTACTGTTTTTAAAGTATATATAAAACATTAGCATAATTAT
>JAQFZE010001242.1:0-18970 GCA_034695245.1 Dicyrtomina saundersi | reverse complement strand
TTGAAGAGATTCGTTATTAAATTATTATTAAAATGATTAGTTTTATTGTTTATAAAATAATATAAGTTCTTCGTATTAGTTTCCAAACAGTCAGAAATAGTCGTAGAAAAGAGCCATAGCGATCCGTAACAGTTAGTAAAAACTTTTTAAATTGTTTTTAGCGGATAATCAAAAATGATGTAATAATTACGTATGTTTTAATTCATTTTACAACTATTCCATTCCATTTCAAAAGTTATAAAAGTTCAAAAGCCACGACCTCAACCTGGCTGGCTGGGGCCTGGGGGAATTTGTCTTTTTTTTCTTTATAGTTATGCTTGTTTGCGTTTGTGATATCTCACTATGGACAGATTATTCTTTCTTGTTGTGGGTTACAATAAGTACGATTGCTGTGATGACGGTTTACATTCCTTATTTGTTTATGGTTGCCTACGCTTACACAATCGGGACAGAATATGCCATAGGGGCTGTAGCCTATTTCTGCGTTACTTCCATTTTGGGCCGCGTGGCTTGTATGACTTTCAGTAATCATACATTTGTATTCAATCTAACTGCCTTTCAACTCTGTTGTGTGGGTATGCCAAATATAAGTAGCTAAACAAAATAAAATAATGTGTCGGTAGTTTCTATTAAAGATTCTCTGTCATTTTCTTTTATCTGTTTTGCATGTAGTTTGGATTTTGAGGACTTACGCATTATATTATAATCATATTAACATTAAACATACAAAAATTCTAAAAATCCTTATAGGGCTCACTATTTTTATTTAGGGTCAGGAGGTCTATACATTTTTTTGAATTACGTGGACTCCCTTGATATGATTGTTGCTTGGGGTATTGTAATTGGCTTGGTTGAAGGTGTCACCTGCGTCATTATTCCGAGGCTAACTTTACAAACAGTTCCATCAAAAGTCCTAGACCACTGCTGCACATGGATGAGTACGATTTTACAATGTTATCTACTTTGGCTCTGTTTAAAAAGAGTATAAATAGAAACACTTTTCTACTTTTCTTGAACAAGAAATTGCATTATTTTCTTTTCTCTAAAACGTTTTGACTAATTTTGCAGGCATCTTTCATGCATTTGCTGTCATTGTCGGACCTATGCTTTTGATGAGCGTGTAGTAAGTCATCGTATTATGCATTATCGCATTTAAAATTAGAATTTCCTGTTTTGTGTGTCAGAACTGAACATTTCATCTCAGGAACGGAAGCCTATAATGTTATGGTTATATCAGAGATGTTTTGTGCTCTGTTTTTAATAAAAATAAAGTTTTAATAATTATTATATCTTGTGTATAGCTACAACAGCCTGGAATATGGACCAGCTTTAATGGCAATTGGCATGACACAGATAATTGCTGGGCTGTTAGCATTTATCCTACCGAATACAGAAAGGGACGAATTCGAGGATTTACTAGAAAAATATTATGGAAGTAGAGACATTGCAGTTCTATAGTCTATAGTATAGTAGAAGGTATACTTTTAAACAAGACATTTAATCTATTATATTGATGTTTGTTTTTTTAGTTTCTGCATACGTGTTAAATGTAAATGATTCAGAGACATTCAACATCTGTACAATGTATAAACATGTCTATTTATAATAGTATACATTGCCAATAAACTACCCACTATCAAAAATTACGTTGAGTAATTTGTATCCATCCACTATAATCTGTAATCATGGTCAAATAAATGGGCCGCGGTCCGCGGCCCATAAGTCAAAAACAGCAAAACAGAGTTATATTTATACAACTTTAATGCCCAAGTCAAAAATTCTTAATTTTTCTAAAGAGTTTTATACAAATATTATTACGGTATAATCGCGAAGCATTTTGGAATAATCGCGTTTTAAATGGCTTCCTCCGACAATCGTTTTGCCTGAAATAAAAAATTCTGAAATTTCCAAACATTCTTGAATGCAAAACCGGAATAAGTGAGGTTGATTCTTTTTACACAAAAAACATAAATGGCATAAAATAAAGAGAACTACGTAATTTTAAATTTTGCAAAAAAGTCAGCTCCTAAAATCTTCGCAAAAATCAAAACGATTTAAAAACAATAAATAAATTATTATTATCTTGAATTGGCTCAAGCCAAATAAAAAAAAAATGAAATAAATTATTACTATATTATGCATTGCTAAATATTTATGGCTAAGGTTAAAATATAGAGATATTTTTTTAAACAATGACTCTTGACGTGTCATATTGCACGTTTACAAAATTTTGCAACTGGTTTTAATAAATCTCTTTTTACGCACTTGATAACAATGCAATGATGACGTTTGAGTGAAAAATAATTTCGTTTCAAAAATGAATTATCCTAGCAATGAAGCTGTATTATGAAAATATGTGCAGGCACGAAATTGTGAACTTGTCTGGTCATTCAAAAATTCTCAGACCCGTCCACTACTCAATTTTTTACCTATTAAGTATATTAGTAACTAATTCAGTCAGACCATAACTAAAGGCATATTAATACTACTAAAAACTGACACTCCAAAACAAAACGTAATGTCCCGGTACAATCAGGAAAAATGTAGACTATGAGGATTACAAAAATATTATGTAAGTGCTGCATTTCCTACAATTTTAGCCCATAATAGTGCTCGGGTTTGAGAAGTATAGGAATTAAAATATTACACTGGTCTATTATATCACATGATTGTATGGCTGTACAATAGGGTCTACAATTACAATTACAATAGTACACAGGTCGGATATAGTACGCACGGGCCTAAGGAGGTCGGAATCTGAATAGTACAAGGGTGTACTATTAAAGGGAATACGGTACATTGCATACGCATGAATTTTATGAATAAAACTGGAGCACTGATGTTATTGGAAAATTATTATAGTACGCCAAGTACCGTAATAAAACTCTCTGCCAAGTCTTCCTAGTTTGAGGAAGTGGATTAGAGCGTCTCTTGCGACAATTTCCTTTTTTTCCCCTACTACTCCATGAGTCTATCACGTATAGGTCTTATACATACGTCACGTATATTTTAAGCTTTGCAAGCCATTTGATGTAACATCAACATCAGTAATAGTACATGTAATGATGCAATGGTTGAATCATGATGATTCATACTTGACGATAAGGCCTGGGGGTTACTAAACTGTTCAATCAAGTGTGAATCTTTCCGTGATAACGTAACATAATATTATTATCATTTCAGGTTCAATTGTCTCGTTGTCACAAATAAATGCAACAATATAATATGTGTATATGTATAAGTACATATAAGTCTGTATATTTACATTTTACTTATACCTCTATACATACTTACACCTATTTTAGCAAATAAACGGCGTTTTAAGTTCACAACATATAGTTTATTGAGATACACAAAACAAATAATCAAATAAAACAAAATAAATAAATAATAAATTAGTAACTGGATAGAAAGATAGAGCCACCCACACTTGAGATTTTAAGGCGTATACGCATAATTTTTCTCGACTGCATATATACGGGCATTTCCCCCCTCCCGGACATTGCCGGGAGATAATGCCCCGGAGGGAAAATGCCCATTAAGTGGGAACATCAACAACACCGGACGTTTTTCTCCCAAACCCCAAGATACTAAAATGCATATTGTTGTAATATAAAGGGGTGGGGATGATTTATTTTTATTTAATTCATAGGGCAAATTGTTTGATGTAATAATAATAATTTTGAATTTATTACATACTCTTTTACATAACTGTAATTTGTAATACTATCTCACAAATCCAGTTCAATCTCTATATTATACTTCTTTACATCCTAAGCGTGGCATGCCTATAGTTGCCTAGTAGTAAATGAAATAAGAACTCAATTTTAACCTAGAAAAGTATAGAAGTAACAAGTAGCTACATGCGCTTCTACGATTACTGCCATCTTTTACTTTCTATCTCTCTCACATTATACAAATCATTGCGTATTTAATCGTTAATTATACTGATAATTCAACGTAGTAAATACTTATACGTCTAATACTTATACAGCACTTACAGCAGTACATACTTCTATACACATGTAAAAAATGTCTTACAATGCACAATGCAATTAGTCAATCCATAAAATGCAAGATACAACTCACATAACTTACAATTACATCGTTTTCAACATTCTTCATACTGCATACTGGAGAAAAAGGAAATAAGACGAAACAAATTATCCGCTTAGAATTCATTGGAGAAAACGCCACGAAGCAACAATAATTTCCACCTAACAGCCTAACATACTGCTAATCTTCCATTGGCATTATGGCATCCGCCTCCGTTAATAAATCGTTAAATGTGACGATGACGACAATACTTTTTTTTGTACGCAAATAAACCTTCTGGAAAAAACCAAGTCAGTACCGCGAACCGCGATACATATTTGACACAAGTTAAAACTTAATAAAAGGAATACTAAAAAATTCATCCCGCCTATACTCCAAACTTCCAAAGACCACAGTATACGATAGGAATACACCTGTCTGAATTCCACTAAATTATTAGTGCTGGAATGCCTGGGTGGGTTCCTGGGTACAAATTAAATAGGAAAAATGTACGGGTGTCCTCGTGATGTGCGTAAAATCTGATAGGATGGCGCAGGCAGACTGGTCGGTCGTTCTCCGTCTGCCAAAAGCTCTCAGCACAATGCACGTCAGTTCAGAAGTAGAAATCAGCCTCAGAGCTCCCGCTCCCACCCATTTCCTATCTCCTTCATTTACACACAGGCTCAGGCGGCTCAGGCAACAGGCTTTAATTCATTAGGGAGCTTCCAAGTATGACGTCATAAATTTCGAGAGTTGGTGGGTGAGGAAAAAATGATTTGGTATCCCTCATAATTAGTAAGTATATTATGCATACTGAATTGCATAATTTTAGAAGTACAGGGGGATGTCAAAATCAAGGAATTTCATATTACGTCATAGGTGGGAGCTTCCACTGGTGGACATCTATAGGTGGAAAGGTATACACTGTATATCCACTTTTATATCAGGATATTGTTGAGCAAGCACTGCACATGCACTGCCTGAGATGAGAGTAGGGACAAGGTATAGGTAGAATGTAGTTACACATGCAAGGTCTCCTCACTCACTTGTGAGCCAAGAGGAAGAGCCATAAGAATTCGAGTTTGTAGCAGAAGCGCAGTAAAAATATTTGACTCAAAAAAATTAAAAGGAGGATTTTGAGTCAGCTCGCAGTTACATATGTCGAGTCGTGTGTCACTTATATAAGGTGACTAATGGTGCTTCTGTAATCTTGATCGTCAAAACATTTTCAGTGTTGACTAACAGTTGATAGTTACAGCAGTATCGCCTAGCATAGACGACACAAGTTTTACACACACAAAATTATTAAAAAAAAGTATCTACAAATTAATTATTAGAATACTGTTGTATTTTGCTCACAATTGTTTGTGAATATTTTTGTGATTCTGATGAGAGATCACACATTAAACAACCACAATATACATTGTTGACAATGTAGTTTAACAGCCCTTATAATATTGTGATTGTGAAAGATTGTGATTGTTCACATTACGTTATAGCTAGAGACGACTGACGAAGTCCTGCCTCTTACGTACGTAGTTCTTGTTTGTTTGCGGTGTCCGATTGTGATGAGTATTGTGAGTGTGAGCACAATCCAATTTTACTAGTTTTGAGTTTGTGATTGTGATTGTCTTCGTTTGGTATTTTTGTGAACAAAATACAACAGTAGTTGAGAGTCAACAAATTATTAAAGTTGAGAATGATATCCAGCTAAATAGCAACCAAATTTTATTATGTTTGTGTCGAGTAAACATAAAACCTTCAGACGAAACTTCACGTTCACAAGAGGTTGTTGACGAGGAAGTAGGAGCATGCAGTCGCTTGGCGACTCGGCAGACTGGGCTTACCACTTGTCTGGAATAATTCAAAAGACTGCTGTTGAATCTTAATTTTTTTTGAAGGATTTCTGCCAATAGTGCCAATACTATAAGTTAATAGGGGATAATTAGTCAAGTGGCACGCTGTGCGATACGGTGTGTAATACACGGAAACAACACCCTACAAATGATACACTCCACTCTTTACTACACCAGACTCAAATTGAATTAGTAGAAATCACTTTCAACTTTTGTAAGACATCGTCTCCCCGATCATTTTTTTTGAAGTAGGAAGAAGGAAAATATTAATCTCGTTTCCAAATTTAACTAAACTGCTGTGCATGTGCTGTATGGCAGTAAATTCTGAAGTTTTAACAGTGTATAGTAATTTGAAACTTTGGGCGTCATTCTAACTGTCCCTTTTGGATATAAATATTAATCCCATGTTTGCATCCATAACTTCCTCGTACTATAGCTTTTGCTGAACTTCGATGGAAAATATGCCAGGTAATAAATGTTTACGTTTGCAGAGTTTTTACTCGTCAAGTTCTCAGTAGTGCAGCGAATTTTTATTATATCTGTCTTAGGATAAGTACCTAGTAACCTAGTACCTGGTGATTTATAGTGTAGCCACTGTAGTTTGTTGTTGTTTTGTAATCAAGTTAATGTATAGTAATTTAGTAATACGTGGCATGGCCCATGCCCTTACGCATGTGTTACGGGTTCTTTCTGCTTTAGCAAAGTGCCGTATCTTAAAACAACTGAAGTCTGTAGTGGTAGTCATTATATAATTGCTCTTATATGGTCTCCTCTGGATTCACCCGTACCGGATGAATTATATCGCCCTATTTCAGTGGGATTTTGGAAGTGATTACTGTTTAGAAAGTTCTGTATGGATAAGGGGAGCGACGTTGTTTTGAGCTCTGATTTCCAATTTAAAATTCATTCGTATCGTAGGTCATAGTGATACTTATCGTCAGTAGGTATGTACCTAAATTACATACAGGGTGGGCAACTTGTTTTTGCCCATTCGGATTGGTTATAAAATCCTAACTTCCTAAGCGTGTTGTAATAATAAATACACAAAAATTAAAAATCTTTCTTGAGAGATTTGTTTGGTACCTCAGCTATTTAATTCGATCCAGAATAAGTGACAAAATAGGATAACTAAACCAAAAGCCGGTTTTTCAATACTTTTTTCAGGACGGATAACCTTCTTACCTTATTAGTTTTTAATGATTAATAACACACAACCAGTGTTCTCGTGAAACAGTAACTTGAAAAGCTAAACAATAAACCTCCTTATTATTGTTCTAAAGATCAAAGATCCCTTTTCTTTGCGTTTCAACAACGCGTTGTTTGCATTTACTGATTTACGAGAACACAGGCTTAGTGCTCACAGCTGACAGTTCTCAAAACCTTGAAGTAACAGCGTTTTCCATCTTAAAAAAATATTGAAAAACCAGCTTACGGTTAGTTATCCTATTTTGTCACTACATTAAATTGTCCTTAGTCGAATTAAATGGTGGAGATACCAAACAAATCTCCCAAGAGATTTCTCCTTATTTTGGTATATAACTTGTTACAATAGGCATATATTCTTCGGTGAAGAAGCAAATCTGCTTCTTTCCAATATTTTCTAAAAACAAATCCGTATCCTTCCAAAAATGTTTGAAAGCAAAACCGCATCTATCTATATAGAAATCTCATAAGTATTGTAGGGTGGTACGCTCGGATTCAGAAGCAGGTATCAACAGTCGATTGATACAACCCTGAAATACCTTGGTCGCAAATTGTGCCGTTTGTCCACAGTTACCCGCCAAAGTTCTAAAGATGCGGTTTTGATTTTAAACGTTTTTGGAAAGATACGGATTTGCTTCTTCTTCGCCGACGATATGTAACTTTGTATTTTATAACGCACCAGAAATTGGAAACACAAGTGGCCCACCCTGTACTTTAGCAGTGAGTAGTGAACATAGACAAATAGGAGATGCTAGAATGAGTCCAATTTAATTATGATGACGAGGGTATTGATTATACAGTCATCTTGCAGCAATTTGCCAAGTTTCAACTTGCATAAAAATAAATTCGGATGCCATCAATATTTGAGGGTCAGGGATCTCATGGCAAAGATTCATCATCTCTATATATATATTAGGAATAGTAAAAAATTGGCTGCAGCTAATTTAAATCGCGTTTATTATTGATTGCGAATACTGCAGTGCAAAAGTAGCTTTATACTACGTCTTGTTTGGAATTTGCAATCGCCCGCCAATATAATTTTCAATATTGTAATAAACTATTACGTTGATACCTTAAAGTAGCATAAAATCGCTGCAGAATTTTTCTTGTACTCATGATCGTGGGTTCTCCAAAATTTAGCTTCCTCCTGGGCATGTCTACATAATGTTATTTAAAGTTGAATTGCTTGCTACTATAATGTATGTGAAAGTACTTTTATAGTGTGCACAAATTAATATTTCTAGGGTAGATCAATATTGATCTTGAGGTGCATGCCTTTTTATAGTTTAAGCCTAGCATTTATCTCAGTTTTAGTGGAGTGTATACTGTTAAAGAAAATTTTGTTTTAATTTGAATACCTATTTAGGTAGTACATAATTTACCGGTATTTTGAAATACTTGACCAATTTTAAGGAGTGACATACCGTTCGAACGGTAATGATTAGCAGAATCCATTTAACTTTACATGCGTTAGTTACAGGCGCGGTCCCAAACGTTTTTGATATTTTTTAAACCGCTATTTTTTTTTAATTCTTCTTATAAACTGCTGTATCCCCTGAATTAAAAAACGAATTTTTATTTTTTCATGAGCTTTAAAATGATGTATTACTCGTTGAAATCGTATAACTTTTTAAAAGTTTCATTTAGTTTTTTTTTTAAACATTTAAGATCTGATCACTAAATTTGAGTATAATTAGATTTAATAACCTAATAATTGCCGTTCGAATGGCACATAATTTGTGTAAGCTCGTTGACTCAGTTGAGTGTCGGGTCGAAATTTATATTTTAAGATTTGGCGGGAAATTCAAATTCTGATTTGTTTTCGTACAAAAACTGACCACAATGTAGTACGCATCTTTCTGGTAGTTTTTGCTGCTAACAGTGTTAACAGATGCTTGCAGATTGCTTATTAATAAAATGACAAGAAAAGAATTCGAAATATCGAATTATAGATTTGGTTGAAAATTGTAACTGTCTAATCTTGCTGTTAAGGCTGGCATTAAACAAGAGCATTAGCCCTTGTTTTTATCGTAATAAAATAACCCATAAATGGTCAATCGTATTTAAAAGAAACATTTTTGGTGTCATTAGTCATTATGTGCCAATGTAGTAAAGTATATTATACATAAAAATTTATATACTTTCCGTTTCTGTTGACTAGCTGCCGACTAAACTTTAAAAGTGAAATGATGTTTTGACTCTCCTTCCAGAATGGTGGTATTATCAGACAACAAGACTGGCTACGGAAGCTTTTCAGAACCTTCGCAAATCCTTGTAGTGAGCGGTGGTGGAGGGCAAGCCACTTCCACGGTCATAACGAATCGTCATCCAGTAGCAAATCGAAATATTCATAGTAGCAGTCAAAGTTTAAGTGTCCACTCAGGTTCACATTTAGGAGGAAGTATTTCAAGCAATAATAACGTTAGCTGTAATTCAACGCAAAGTGCCGATAATTTGCCGGGAAGGAGTCAAAACGTGGGCATAGGTCTTGCACTAGGCCTTGTCAAAGCGACTAACACTGGAGTCAACGCGAATGTTCTTTCTCCCCCCGTAGTAGTCACAGAATCTCAAAATAGAGGCAAGTCTGGAATAGTCAACTCCTATTCAAACAATTCAAGTCCAATGTCAACCAACAGCGGGGATTTACTATTTCAGCGGCAGCCCTTACTCCAAGAGTGTAGCAATGGATGGGGCGGAGGAGGTCATGATGAATTGATTGAAGAGGACACGGTAAGTTACAACTTATAATTTATGTAAATAGATTCGTGGACCCAGCTAAACCTTATGAACTACCACCCTTGCCTTGTTCCCAGGGTGGTCGTTAGACTTTGAGGTCTTTTTTTGCAATTTACCTATGCCAATTTCCATGTAGTGTGAACAAAGGGATTTGTACTTGGTACATGCTTTACGCCTCCCTTGTTAATCTAACAGTAAAGTAGAATTCCTTGTCCGCTGAAAAATTACTTGTACACACGTTCGAATATCACCAGCCACCGGAATTGGGAGCGCAGTGTATGTAATACATATATAGTATCACGAGTTCGTACACCTTTTAGGAAAACAAGGACAAATAGGTAGCCAACATACAAAAATTTCAGGCGGCCAAACGTAAAAGATACATTTCCTTTTGTTATTTCTAACACCTTGTTATCTGTGTACAATATTATTGATTTACTAAAACCGTATTGGTATTGGTTCAGCTTGGGCTTGGCCAAAACATGTTATCATAACTATTATCAGGTCTGAAAGTACGGAAAACGCAGGAAATAATTTGGTGAGTAAAATCGGTTGGTATCGTTTGGAGGAAATCCTTAAAATTCATTACCTCGATATCAGGAAAATCAGAATACCGAGGTTGTAGTTTATGCCTAGTAAATATGTCAGACTACTATATAAATTATGGTGTATATGTGGAAACCACTTCAATTATTAAATTCCTTCAGATGTCGGTTTTCATTTGGTTGCCATGTAGGATCAGAGAAAATGAAAATTTTATCGGTACTAAAATGTAATTTGTAGTGGTATTAGAGTTTATCTGATAATCTGATTTATGACTCTCTGTCTTCTACTACGTTGCAAAAAAGTTTTAAAAATATAATTTGCTAGGTTACTTTGGAAATTAATGTAGGCATGTCATGTCCACGCATATGGAACCCAATTAGTATATAGCTCATCGTAAATTTTACTATGTTCTAGGAATATATAATTCTAAAAGATTATAATAAAACAGCGATAACTAAGGTTAGGTGCACCTAATAAAATTACCTGTGAAGCTATACTTGTATATTTATTATAAGAAGGAATTTTCTTTGTAACATGCCAACATATAGCCACGTGCCTTGCCCTTTCAATCCAAGCCAGCATGTATTAAAGATACGTGGAAGTATAACGGTATCTCTCGTGAAATAGAAGTGAATTATCATTTTTGTATGTTACTAGTCCCTCTGTCAGTATGCTCTTCAGTACAGCACGTCAACATACATGCATACTTTATCTTCATGATCATAATGCATCACTCACAATCAGAGACATCTTTAGCAATAGACCCTTAGAGTTCTTGCAAACAGGGCACATCAGTCTAGTCTACTATTCTAACAATTCGAATACATCCCAGCCTAGATTTTGATGGATAGTCGACGTAGATCGATTAAATTTCTGGTCTTCAATTTCGGATGTTCTGTTCTGGCCTTGATATTACTCAGTAAATTCTCAGTTTATATTATAGCCATACCTATAGGTATGTACTATATATGAACATAGTATTTACATCGATAAGCGCTTTCTTTGCTGGTCCTATCCGTACAGAGAGTTCATCTCCACCGCCTTACATAATAATATAGAATCCAGAAAAAGTTTGAACTATTATTTTTAATAGAGCCACAGGCCACAGTAAACTTTAGTATGGACTGTGCACTCTCACTGTTCACTTTCTCCTAGTGATCAATAAGGACGCGTTGTGATGTGTGACCGACTATGTACTGCTTTCTCTTTACAATCACAGAGCCAAGTAATAAAGGTCGTAATGGAATTATTGGTCACCACACTTTGGGATGTGGAGATCCAGACTTTATAAAAGTCGTCCGAGCTCGAGCTTAAAGGCGTTATACGTAATAAAGTATAAAAAACGGTATGGGTACTAGTATTTTCCTACTTTCTCGAGGCATGTAACTTTTGCTCATATTATGAAGTTTCGCTAGTTTCTTGAGCCTAGATTCGAGATCGCGATAGATTCCAAAAACTTACAGAAAATTCCAGGTATTCAGATAAAAGCATAACTTTCGTTTCATCGCAACTTCAGCAGCCTTCCATTCACTCTTTTTTCGCCTTGGTCTGCCAACTTCCTAGTTTTTTTTGTACTAAATTGTATAATATAATTCCAATCATTCCGTCACGTCGTCGCCGAAGGTTAAATTGTCATTGAGTTTGAAATTTAACGCACAGTCAGTCACTATAGTGCATTTACAATTGACATACTACGTAATAGATAGGCTTAATTATTTGATTAAGTTAGTTCATTTAATTCGCATCAAAGGCATTTATATGTGCTGGATTTCTTAATCTTTAGCTGATTCATACGTTGAGCTTACAAAAATAAATTATGACATTGAGTCATTCATTCAACAAGGTTATGTGCATGTACTATGTAGGTATCTAGCATTTTTTGCGCAGCAGTTGTAATCGTTTTGTAATGTCGTTTCATGTGAGTACGGATTGATTTATGTGTTAAAATAAGGAATTTTTGTCTGACTGAGCTGACGTATAAAGCTAGTTTTAACGGCATTCTATTGGGTATCAGTCTGGTTGTCTTTTAAAATTATCGAATTAGCTCAGTAATTATCAGCTAAAGCACGCAGTGATCGTGCAATCAAGTAATAAAAATGCATTTTTAAGTGGTATGTGTGCTGGAGCCACAGCGCATTAACAAATGCAGGTAGGTATATATATTACGAATACCTATGACCTTTAGATACCTTTGCTTTGGCCTGGACATGACTGTATGAGTTTAATTATGAGCTAAAAAATACAATATCTGCGGGTATTTTATTTGCGTCGACTTTTTTTTCGTGTAATAATAATTGTACCAATCCGTACTGTTTATTCAGTCCTTGAATTCATAAGCAATAAGTATTACTCTCTTGTTTTGCATTTTTGGGAGGCATAAGTGTAGTGTTCTTTATATCTGTATTCATACAAGTGTTTAATTATCTGTCATTTTTAAACTTTTGATTTAACATTTCAATTATGTTCTGTGGTAGGGTGCTTGCTACAGGTTGCTGTATATAACGTTGGATTTCCTTGTAAACAACTCTAGCCCATAAGTTTTGAGTCTAGGAAATAATTTGCAATATTTGTAATATGGAATAAAAAGTGTTGGAATGGTTGTGAGAATATGGATACCACTCAGACATATTTCAGTAAAGCGTTGTTGATTAAAGTCTCGTATCTATCCATTTGTTTATCTTGAAGTACTTATAATATACAGTTACTTACTGAGAATCACATGATTATTCAGTTTATCATTATAACCGTTGACTTATCAGCTACACTATTATTCATGTTGTTGACGCCAAAATACGAGTATCTTGTCTTCGTTCGTTTTACCCTTTCAAGAGCCCATGGAAATTGGAAGCTTATATTATACTCTGTGTTGTTCTACTCCATCAAGAAATCATATAATAAGTTATATAATATAATCATCTTAATTTCTGCTAAAATAAAGCGTAATTCAATAAGTTAAGACTAAGAAGGCTGCGACCACAGGTTTTGTGTTTTTGGGACCCTTGGATTTTGGATAGTATTAAGACGTTTAGAATTAATGTATTATATAAATATAGGGTTGGTGTAATTATTATGCGTACTCCATAGGGCGTGATTTTAGATTTTTGTTCCAAAATGAGATTGGCTTGGTTTGGATCAAAAATGTTGTTCGGATTTGTGATAGTCAGCACTGTTTTGGATGGAACTGTATCATTCATCGAATGTTATAATTTACGCGTGAGGCGGAAGAATTTTTAGCTGGAACTGTGAATGGAAATTGGGATTCAAAAGGTATAAGAGCGTTCACGTTGAAAAGCTAGGTATTTTGAATTAGCCACAGCAGTGTGCATGCACAAATTGTTCATGATTGCCCAGTAGCTTTCGTGAAAATACGTGTCGTGACTATGTCTTCATATGCATATTTTATTGGAATTTGGAGGCAATTTATTCGTGAAAGAAGTGATAAATTCTTTAATGACGAATCTGAATATCAACTGTTGAATGAGAATAATACTGATGAAGACACCAAAATTAGTTCGCAGGTAGAAATTAATTTTTTACATCCTCAAAGCTCATGTTTCGGACAACACATTAAATAGTACTTCATACTTCATAATACTTCATATAATTTATTAGCAGTTGGTACTCAATGCACACTAGAATATTTTCAGTTACTTTGTAAGATTTGAACTTCAGCGCAGTGTAAAATTAGATTTTGTTTTCCTGCTTCAAAGTGCAAAACATTATTTATAATGAAATATTGTTTTGGACATCCACATAAGTACGTACCCTAACCCTAACTCTAATAACCAGACAGAAACCATACGACATCAGTTTTTAACTCTAGGTGGAGATGGAAAAAAAGACGAAGCAAAAATATGACATAATATTTGCCCTTAATAACGGTGACATTTGGATAGAAAATGAAAATATGTATGAGTAACTTTGAGATGCAGATATTTTCGTACAGTGGATCAAGTCATCGATTTTAGCATCTCATGGCTAAAAGTACATAAAAGCATATATAGGACTTGGCATTGTATAAAATATGTAGTTCTTGTAAAGTAGGAGACATAAGAGTCAATATAAAACGTTTACGTAGATGACTTTTAAGTGTTGCCTCTTGTCTGCCTCTAACAATAAGTACCTATCGGTCTTACAAATATGTACGCTATAAAAATTTTACTATTAAAAATTGCATACTTATTGAAACGGATTTTTTATTGACAATTTTCAGGACGAGAAGCGAAATGGCTCGGTTATCCGTATTGACATGCCACCTCTTAGTCGGGACGAAGATGAAGCAGGAACTCCAAAAAAATTTCGGAGAGAAAAGCGAAAAACGGTTGTTGGATTTGTGTTTCTGTTCTGTAATTTTATATGCGCCACAACTTCTTTAGCCCTTACCCATGAAAGACTGCCAGATCGGAAAACATATAAACCTCTCCCAGACATTGTGCTAGATAATATTGCTACACAAGACTGGGCGCTGGATGTGTCAGAAATACTCATCATTATCTCAACTGCGGTCACCATGATCGTGATGATCTTACATAAACATAGGTATGTACAAATTCAATCTCGTTTTGTGCATGAATATTATTATAATGGGTTTATCTTTATTGAAACGGGGATATACTCCAAGTTTTTAGTGGAT
This sequence comes from Dicyrtomina saundersi, assembly GCA_034695245.1. Taxonomy (NCBI): domain Eukaryota; kingdom Metazoa; phylum Arthropoda; class Collembola; order Symphypleona; family Dicyrtomidae; genus Dicyrtomina; species Dicyrtomina saundersi. Next base: position 3,961 of record JAQFZE010001242.1, on the reverse strand, counting down.
GTACTCTTCGCAGTGCCGGCACATTTTACAACAGTTTCTTTATTATCAGGCAAACCATTTATTTTATATATCAGTACTGGTCTTCAATGACCCACAAAAGGAAATACAGAAAAATTCACTTAAAAAAGAAAGCCAAGAGACAATATTAAAATATTTGGTTGGACATCTATGTTTTCAATGCTACAATTATCCGGTTATAAGGGAACCGATATAAGGGATTGTCAATTTTGTATGAGCTGAAGCCAAATCGATTTAATGAATAAATTATTATTGTTATTACATAAGATCATAAGGGATTATTTAGTTTTGAGGGACGGATTTCCAACCATTTGCATTTTTTTGGAATCTTAAATCAATTATAAGGGATTTTTAAGGAAAATCATAAAAATAAAAACAAATCATATCGAAACACGTAGAGCACTAACTGTACTTGACAACTACACTGCACTTATCTAATCTAAACATTTAAATTATCTTACAAATTATGTAGATAGGTAGGAACTAAGTAGGTCGTCGTATTTATAAATTACAACGCTTTCTTGGCTGTAAGTAGTATTTCTGATTCTAGCTCACACCTTTACTGCTTCGCCCAGCTCTGCTCTACTGAGTTCGCTACGCACAATCTTGACCAGCCGGAAAAGAAACTCGCTAAACACTGAAAAATTATGAACTCTTACAAAAGTTATAAAGACTCATAAGCAACTTGATATACTATCAAAGAAATACTGGGGAAACTGTGTTCTATAATAATCTTCATAATTTAAGCTTATGTACGCGTCAAAACCAAAATAAATCCAAACAAACTGTATTAAGTGAATTTTTGAAAAATTCAAAATAATTAGCTGTTCGTGGACATCGCTGTATGTTAACATTGACCCGGTTTTTACTTGAAATAAAATCTTCAATTGTGTAATTATAACTAAAGTCCGCTTACAAGGGAAATACCTTAAGCGGATTCCGGTTTACAAGGGACAGACGTATGGATGGTTTTTTTAATATTAGGTATTCATTTTGGGATGTTATCTGAAATTTGAAAAGTTATTATTCAGCAACATAGTGACTAACATCATAAAGTAGTATATATTTGTAACATATTAATTGTCATCCATGCACGGTGTCCACTATTAATTGGAGAGGCATACTTGAGATTATGTCGGTTTTGTCCACAGCGTATTCTGTATTTGGGAACTCTTTCTTCAACTTAAAATGTTTTATGTTTTTATTTTCCTCTTGTAGCGCTTAAAATGAGTTATTTAGCGTTTCGTCAAATAGCTAGATTTGTACATGACATATCTTCTTTTTTCCGTGCCATAATAATTCCTATCTGGTGCCACTGAGGTCCTCGCCTAGTATTTCAGTCTGTTTATCCAAAAACGGCTGCATTCAAGTTTTGTGATTTCTCTGAAATATGTGAAAAAGGTAGTATACATGCTTGCTAGCTTCGTGTTTTTTTTATTTAGTTTCAAATAATTCCTAAGTGTAAATTGGTACTCAGCAGTCAGCAGGGCTTTGGGCGGGTGCTCCGTGTTTTTATGAGCCCAAAATTGCATTACCTTTACCTAAATTTTATGGCTCATTACGAGCTTCAGTTTTTTTTTGTGAAGCCGAAAGAATTCTTTTCCTGCACTCAACTTGCTGTGAGTTAACAAGAAGAAGGCAGCTCTAAAGGTCGCTGGGAATTTGTCGGATAGAAATGTCAGTTTCGGAATTCGGATTACATCTAATGGAATAACTAACTCTAGCCAAAAGAGAGTGAGAGAGAATTTTTCCTTGGCATTAGTATAAGTGGGGTTGGGTTGGCCTACATGTCGCGCACGTAATACTTTCCGGAGCCGCCTGAAAATCCTAAAGTCACTCACACTGAAGGTTGAATTGTGATAGGCTGCATATTACTTCATTAAACTCAAGTCTTGTGGATTATGGCTTGACGTATATGACACTCGGAATTCCAAATAGGGTTTTAATGTTGAAGCTTGACATTAAACGGTTGGGTGGATATGATTCCTGTAATGAATTTGCGAAAACACGAAACAAAAATCGTGTATTAGTTAGAAGTTTGAAATGAAAATATTTGAGATTATTTGTAAAAAGAATGAGGCTTGACTTACTAACTCACTAAATTATAACGCAGTATTATTGATTTTGGATTATTTTATATGGATCTCCTTATTTAAAAATCTTTTACGTTTTGGTTTTTAGATGGATCGTTTTTCGACGAGCTTTCATCATCTTGGGAATTCTTTATTTCATGCGTTCTATAACGATGTATGTGACGGTTTTGCCTGTATCATCGTACACGTACTATTGTTCACCCAAGGCCAATACTACATCCTTCGTTCTTGTTGCTAAGCGTGTGATACAGTTGGTCAGCGGATTCGGTCTTTCCATTAATGGTCAACAAACTTATTGTGGAGATTATATTTACTCTGGACATACCGTTATATTAGTGACCGCTTATCTTTTTATACAAGAGTGTAAGTTTTAAATTAATGCCACTCATAATTTCTTTTCCTTGTGGTTGTCAAAGGTCTCAACTCAGTCGATTTTATACACACCTATTCGAGTTAGCTTGAATGCCAATGCCAGAATGAACCAGTTGATATACCTTTATGATTGCAAGCTTATATTTTACACTTCTGTATTGCGTATTAATAATCTTCTCTAATCATATCTTCCAGATTCTAAAAAACGCTATTACATTTTACACTGGATATCCTGGTTTGCGAGTGCAACGGGCGTTGTGATGGTTTTGATAGCCCGAGGCCACTATACCATTGATGTTGTTATAGCTTACTACGTTACCACTAGAGTATTTTGGATTTATCATACTTTGGCGCATAATCCTCAGTTAAAGGTAAATATATGTTCAACAAGTGCTTAAAATTATATATTAAATATATAAACTTAAATAAATGTAATAGTCAGTACTTACTGTTCATTTTTGTATAAATATTCTTGTAGCATGTGACCGCGTCAAACTTTTTATCAAGAATTTGGTGGTTTCCGTTATTTCAATACCTGGAAGGAAATGTGGGGGGTGCACTACCAAATGAGTTTTCATATCCTTGGTTAAAGACTCAGCGAGCAAGATTCGATTGAAATTTCCACAATAATTAAAATTAAAACATTAATACAGTTTTTAATCGTTATTTTTAATTTTAAAAAGCATGTACTGCATTTAGTGATCTAGTGTAAAGAGCTCCTTATCGTAAAAGGAGGTTCGTTACAATATTCTTTGAAGAGAATATCATATACAGTGTTTTGTTTTGATTTTTTATATGAAACACGTCGTATCGTGCTTTATGAACGATGTTTATTTTTTGATCGCACCTAATGGGGGCCTCAAAATAATGTTATGAATTCAGCGAGTAAAATTGAGTTAACGAATATACTGTAAAAAACAGGCAGCTATTATTTGCGGCTGATATTTTTCAAATTATCAGCAGACATGAGGAATCTCATTTCCTATTCCTTAATAAGGTCAACTAATAATTAAGTAGTCAATTTTCATACAGTTGATTTAGATTAATTATCTTTGGATGTGTGTGTATAAGTAATTTAAATTGTTTCACAAACTACGCTGTAACTAAACATATACAGTTTAATAATATAAAAGCTTCAATTCAGACATAACCCTGTAAACCAGAAAAATATAAAATATCTCCCAAGAATCAGAATAGTCTCTGATTTTGGTAGAACCATTTTTGTTTTTCCTAGAGCTAGATGAATGCTAGTGCAGGCATGATGAGCATCAGACGAGTATTATCATTTCTGTTTATAAGGTGTCGTAGGATGCTCAGTCCAACATCACTCTTCGCCTTTTCCGTTTTAATTACCTCTCACGAAACCCGCAAAACAATCATTTACTCAATCGAAAATATTATCGACTTTTACTAGCCTTTAAACTCTTGCAAAAGTTGATTAATGTATTCAGTGCCGTTGTAGTTGTGTAATAAAGTAC
>JAQFZE010001241.1:0-18970 GCA_034695245.1 Dicyrtomina saundersi | reverse complement strand
TAATACATATTACAGTTAAAGATGCAAAATACGTTACATTCTTTATATACATACAGATAATAATAATAACAATAACATGAGATTTAATTTTACATTGAAATAATATGAAGCAGCCAACTTCAAAATAAACTTAGCTACCTACTGTAAGAAACGCTAGAATAGCACGTTTCACAAGATTCATGAAGTTCCAGTTCAAATAAAGGAAAAATTCCTTTAAAAGTATGACTGCAAGATTTTATTACTTTTTTTAAAAAATTAAGATAAATACTCAAACGTGTTCATTATTTCCAATAGTTATCTTTTTCTCACTTAGTCAGCTTCGTACAGGTCAGTCATGAACCATGACTAAATCGCTACTAATGGGTAATCTGTAGTTTCAGTCTACGCTAGACTTAATTATTCATTGATTTTGTCATATTTTACAATAATTTATGAAAAAATTAATAATTATAATAATTCTACAAAATCACCAATATTCATAGTAAAACCATAGCATTGAAGACTAATTGTATCTGTAATACTAACATGTGTGACGCGATACAATGTACATAAAATATGTTTAACAAAAAACACATTGTAAAACTACACGCTGCTAAAAATCTCAACTCCACGACCAACCCAAATTGCATAACAACTTTAAAGGTTTTCTTGGTCGATGCAAATGATACTCGAGAATATATTTACTTACAAAACATTGTGTAGCATAAAATCACTAAAGTATCCAGCTTGATTGCAATGGAAATGTATAGGCTGTCCCATATATGTAGGTGTAAGGTATTCACTCTACGAACAATTTTTTTCCTGACTTTGTTTTGTATTTTATAAAAACAATTTACCTGAAAATTGTTTAACATTAACGCTTGTGTTGTTCGGCTAGTTAGCACCCGGATAATTTCCCACACAATTTATAAAATTTAAATGCGTTACTAGATGACTCACACTTTAAGTATGTGGTGACCATGTAAATAATACTTTAACACATGCAATGCAAAACCCAGAAGGTTGTAAAATATTTTCCGCCTAGACATTTTTTTCTAGAGTTTTATTTTTGGCGTTTTTGAAAAAAACATTTGCGTGAACATTGTTTACGCTTAAGTTTTTTGGTAAGTTAGCGCTCGGATAATTTATTACAATTTATTAATTTTGAATGAGTTTAAAGATTGTTTATACTTTAAGTCTATGATGACCGTGTACATATTACTTTAACACATGCAATGCAAAGCATAATGGGTTGTAAAAAATTTTCCGCCTAGATATTTATTTTCTGGAAAATGTGTTTTTGTATATATGTAAAAACATTTGTGTGAACATTGTTTAACATAAACACTTACAAGGTTTTCGAACATTTACTACTCAGATAATTTCCTACATGGTTTATGAAACTTTAATGCGTCACTATATTACTGACATTGCAAGTATTATTTGACCATGTACATACTACTCTAACACATGCCATGCTAAATCATATCGATCTGCTTTCGGTTGCGCAGCAACATAAATTTTTCTTCTTGATTTTGCAGAATTCACAGATTTGTTTTTACTGCTTCTTTTACGATAAAGATGACACAATGATTTACAGATCACTTCATTTGGAACTTTCTGCAATGTTTCAAATGATTTCAAACGAGACAAATCGATGGATTTTGTAATACGTTTGATTGTAAAATGTCTGCTGCTTTAATGAGTGTGTCTTGAGCTTGCAACACGTTTTCTGCAGGTTCTTGAATTTGCAAGTTGCTTACTTAATTCACCTTACTACCTATTGAATTCACTTTATTATCTGCTAAATTGGCAATTGCTGCTGTTGGTTGATTGAATACTAATAGTAAAGTTAAATCTTGAAACTTTGAGTTTAATAAAAAGGTCAAAGGTCAAAGGAACTTTAGTTGTTCGGGGTTTGGTGTTTCTTATCAATTGATCTTTGTTCATGAAGATTCTTATTAACACGTCATACAACTTAGGGCCAATTATTCTCATCGCTGTCGCAATTGTTTTATCTAATGCAAATACGTTTCAAATTCACAATTTCAAAAACACACTGTAGATAGCAGCTGTTGTATCAGTTGTTAACTTTTAGGACAAATGATTTGAATTCTTTTAATCCATGGTTTCCGAGTGGTATTGCACGTTTTTAAACACTTTTATGAAATGTTTTATTGTTGTTTGCAGTAGATTTTGTAAGGTTGCACTCAAATATATCAACGTTTAATCAGCATTCAGCTATTGCTAAAAGCTGATCTAGAGTAGCTCTATTTATACAATTTCCAAATTGCCGTATTTGTTTCAGTTTATTTTTACAAAATGGAATTACCTTATAAAGAAATTCTTGTTCTTTTTTTAATCTGGTGTTCATTTTGACGGAATGTTAATTAGACAATTTATTAGATCGGGATTTAAATTTGACCGCACCAAGTACTTAGTGTTCATATTATTTGGGTGCATGTCCAAGAAAAGATAGCCTTGCTTACGAGAGGAGACTGCAGTAATATTATTATTTTGCGTTTTTATTCCGGGGTTTTATTATCTTTCTTCCGTTAATAACAAATTGTTGCACAAAAAACATACGCAAAAATGACACAAATAATATGTATAATCATCTTCGAAAATAGTACATGTAATAAATAGGGAATTTTGCTTAGTTTCTATTTAACCTAATACAGTAGCAATAACAGTACATAATTTTCTTAAACAAATATAAAGAAACCTCTGCAGCATATATCAAGCGCTGGGATTTCAGAATTTACAAATTGAATCATTTGATTCTTGACTGTGTTACTAGTAATTGATATCCTATAATTTTTAATTTAAAGTAAAACCATTTTAGTAATCGTATGGCCCAATTTATGTTTTGGAAAAAACAAACTTCAGAAAAAAAAAGGTAGTAAGAATTAGGTGAATATAAATTTAAGAAACCCATTTTGTGTGTCGAACTATGCTGCACCAGTAAATAAGTCAGTTTTGTTACCCCAGACTGAAGTAAACTGGGCGAGGGATTTTGGGCACCCTTACTGCCCTCTAACATTTACACTAGTAGAACAGCACAGTTTGACATTTAATGTAGGGTCAAATTTGTAGTCTTTAGTGTGTCTGTATGCTGCGGCGTGTAGAATTTAAATATTAGGTAGTTATTATACATAAAGTTATTAGAATAAGAATATTATTATAATGATTATCCACCAATTGACGAATTTTGAGTTGCAGAATTTAACTTGTGCTCTTGATCCGTTTATTTGAAGCTCAGAATTAGGATAAGGGGATTTGATGCTGCTTAAACTGATGTTGACGTCGGTAGTTCGTAGGTAGTATCTTGTGCAGAACAGTAGAATTTGAAAAAAACACAGTATTTCGCGGTGCGGCATGACGCTACTGCGCTTTATTTTCCTTTGAAATTTACCATGCGGCCCAGTAGAATCAAAATCAGCAATAATTTAAATGGAATTTTAAACACCAGTTCAAGATAATTTTAACTTAAATATAGTCTTATATGAAATATGAAATGCCAAAGCAATTAACAGTTTAACACTTAATGATGTATTAACACTATATCTAACATAATTTACTGATTAATTAAGAGCACAGAAAAGACACGTCCGCCGGCCAGACACACTACCGACCACTTAATATAGGCTTCTTTCAGAAACTTTATTTCTCCTAGACACACTTGACGGGCAATATTTGTTATAACTAATCGATCTGGTCAAAAATCATATAAAACTAGATATTGTGTAGATAAACTCAGGTCACGCAAGCCTGATTTAAAGGCATTTTGCATAATTAATATCATGAAAGCTCCTCTATAATGGCAGTGTTTTGTAAAATACTTGGTTACTAATAAATTTTTAGAACTGCCTTTTTTAGAAATAATGTCTAACTGATCATCCATAATAATGGTAATTGGTAAGTCTTTGTCTTTTATTATCATAAATATCATTGGAAAATATAACGTCAGGATCCAGTTTCTGAATTTCGTAAAAATTATCTTGAAAGTCGCAGTAAATGTACAATACCTTTTGAATTGGTGTATTTATTTTAGTTTTTCTATTCAATATTCATAAAAGTTGTTCCAGCAAATGACGGACAATTTATATTTAAAGGAAAAAAACCTTTAGCTTAAACTTTACTAAATCACTTGGTTCAGACGAATGGTAATTCATAGTCTTTACTTATGCAGTAAATAATATAAAGTAAACGTTTTATTTTGGTTACAAACTTTTATTATTAAAACACCATTTTAGTTATGCTACAACAACTCATATTATTACAACAATCACATAATGTACGGTCGACATCATAAATTTTGTACGGATCAAAGTTACAAATAGAATGTATGAAATTTACTACTTTGCGATAGTAAGATCTTCTATCCAACGTAAACGGATTCAAAAATGTATCAAACGGAATTCTAATTGCCATAAAATGGCGGACCCACAATATTTGTGAAGTGCTCTAGATCATATTCAAACAAGTTAAAGTAGTAGCATTCTCTTAGTGAAATTACCAAGAAACTGATCCAATGGGAACTAGGACTGTTATTATTATCAACGTTATTTACAATTCCAAATAGAAAATAATCAAATTTATAAGACGATAATAGAGGGTCAGCTGCTGTTATGTGAATTAGTACTTTAAATGTGGAGCAAGAAAATAAAATCCCAAACGCTTGAATTAAACAAGTGGTATTTATACTGATTTTTCACTGACCGCCAAACGTAAATCTTTTGTGCTCGTCTATTTGGATTACCATTTGATAATAACAGTAAAGAATGACGTTGATTGACTCGTCCAAAGGTGCCCGAAACCGGATTCCAAGTTTAATTTGTCCAGATCGGTTAACTACTAGACCGTTTGTATTGTTAGGAAGCAACTAAACCGTTGTTAAAACATTACCTTCAAACATATATAATAATACATAGTATTGAATGTTTGTCTTAGAACAAAATAATAAAATTAAGTTTTGAAAGGAATACAAGTCTGACTGTTGATTTAATTATCTCTTGTGATGATATTTTGTAATGCCGGCCAAGACGCTGCACTTTTAAGTGATCCTACTACTAAGAGAAAATTATCCGCACCCGAGTTGTTTAAAGTTTTAAAGCTAAATGCTATACTTTTAAGTTCTACAGATACCATGTTAATCTTTATGCAGAAAATTTAATGGACATTTATCAATTTTCCCATAGTAGGCAGCGCTTGTTACAAATTCAACAGTAACAGTAACAAACCGAAATAGCATGCAGTAGTTAACAAGATCCATACAGGAAAACCAACATGCTTAAACTCGCACTGGAAGAACACAACACACTTAAGCACTCTGAGGAGCTCCAGAACCACAAAAGGAAAAGGACGAATTCTGAAAATACAGTAAGACCAAAATCCCCTTCACCTTTTTCAGTTGAGGAGGACTGGGACATAGAAGTCTTAGGCGTTGAGAGAGGAAGAAATCCTATTTCTCTCACCACCACGCATAGAAACAAACAAGAAAGGCGACCACGAGTGTGATTTGATAGCTTCAATGTCCAGTCTACGGGTACATGCACGGGCAGCAAAGTTAACAAGACGAGTAAGTACATTTCCATCTAAATGGACATGGTTATATATGGCAATGATGTTGATGTGCGGGATAGGAATAGCGGACGCAAACCTATGGTGGGGAAACCTAATCAAAAAACCTGGAAACACGGCAGTTCGCGGGTACGCTCCTATTCCTTCACAACCAGCGATGTTAAAACTTGTTTTTTCATCTAGCCCAGGCACCATAAAAAACTTACCAAAAGGTGCACACGGGACAGGGATGAAAGGTTTTAACAGAAATAACATCACAAAAACAGAAAAATGCGGCCATGGATGCAATATCACCACGAGCGGGGACTTTGACGGGACAAACGCGAGAAGGAAAAATCAATGCTCAAACACCACAAAGGGGACAGGAAATCTTTGCCAAGGAGGATTCACTTTTGAGAAGCGGGGACACTCCAGCCAAGACTGGAGATTCCCTCTCTCCAAATGCACACGCTGTATATCAAGGATGGTCTCCAGACAGGTCAGTAGTATCCCCAAAATTACCACAGCGACCGCAGTCATGGGACAGAAAATAAAGGACGTACTTTCATCTAAGAAGACAGTGGGCACAGCAGCAGCTCAGGCGGCAGGGTTATTAGTGGTATTATCAGCAAGCGGATTAATGCAGGCAGGCGCAATGGCAGCAATGGGAATGGGACAAAAAGACATACCAGCACCAATCATTAATAATACTATTGTTATTTCTAGTGATATTTTGGAACCCATATTTAGTGCATACGAACATGGAAATCCCAGAAGTCCCACACGCGAAGTAGATGACGATGACTCTAGCTCTGACGATGAACCATTACAACTCCAAATAAATCCAGCATGGTTGCCGGAGGCTATAAGAACAGCGAACGAGACTTATTTCAATGGAACTCTGAGAAAAGGGCTAACTACAACTCCAGCACCAGAGCAAGGCGCACTTCACGGGGATAATAACAATTTAGTGGGTACAATCACGGCGTCGGATAGTAACATGACTTATATGATTACTATGGGTATTGGGGGGTTTGCAATTTTTGCTTTATTATTTTTTATGAGTTTATGGGTTAACGTTTGCTCTGAAATACCATCATGGGGCAAGGGTAGAGCGACACCGCAACATCAGACGATGACTAAGAACAAGAAGGTTGTCAAAAAATTCAAATCACCAGAAAGCAGAAACGATTCGGATGATGAATTGTTCTGGAAAGACCAAACGAGTAAACAGTGCGGACAGTTAACGGGAAGCGAGAAGGGCAGATGCATTGAGAAATTACTAGAGCAGAATTTACAGATGCAAAAAACGCTACAAGGTACTTTCCCACCAAACAAGGAAAACAAGGAACCCCAAATTATCATCAATGCCGAGGAACGAAAAGATGAAGAAGGGACTAAGAACATGCTTTACTGAGTGGTTTTAGGCAGGCAGGTCTACGTAGATCAAGTATAATATTTTATTTATTTATTTAAATTCTACATTTTCATGGGTCAAATTAAATTCGCAGGAAGGAGAAGTGTTAAGTATAGCGATCATTAGGAGCTATACGGTAGTATAAAATATTAATTTATTACGTTGTACATTTAATAGTGAGGGTTAATTTATTAAGAAGAATCACAACAGAGTATTGCGTAAGATCATGTAATGTTATTTGCAAGATAATCTCGATGTAAATCAGAACGGATATAAATTATGAAACAATTGTATGAATTATTTATTGTGCAATAATTGTGTATGAAACTCGAATTGAGTTATGAAATTGTAAAATGGGCTTAATCATTATTGACAAGAATGATCTGTAGAATGTGTTGCATGCATTCTTAATATGCAGGCCAAGGGAAGTTGATTCTTAAATAATTATAATAATGTAAAGTAATCAAATGACAATGTACAGGAAACATAGTTGATTTCAGTAGTTAAGATCTAGATGAAAGATCATATCCATTTCAACCACCAACTAACTAGCTTATTGAACCTTCTGTTCTTATAAATTACTTTTCGTTTTATCTTTCAATTGTTAAATTCATTCTTGAAGTTTAATTCAATTAAAGTACTCGTTCATTTAAAAAGTAACAATTTACTATCATTTTACTATACACACACATAACAACGTACAATCTCATTTTTATTCGAAATCTCAAATCCTAATAATATCTTAATGGAACACTATTAACATCCGACATAGTTGTGGTTGCTGAAGTGTTGCAAAATTCAAGTAAAGCTCGTATTAATACAAGTCTAACCTTAGAACCTGGAGGAATAAATCTTCAAGTAGATTTGTAACAATTTTGCTGAGCATAAAAAACTGCTAAATTTTTGCAACCATGTTAAAACGCTTTTTGAATCCTGCTTCAATTCTTAACGAATTTATCTTTAAAAATGTCAGAATAATAGCCTTCATCAAGCAGCACATCATTTTTTTTCAGGACTTGTTGAAATTAATCGCTGAATTATGTAAGGTAATTGTATTATTTAATTGTATTAAAATCCTCATTTTAATTAGATATAACTTAAAATTGTTAAACAATGCCTGGAAAAATAAATTACAAGAACTTACAACAACAGTAGCAGCTAGCATTTTGCAGTCTTGATTACAAAGTCTGCAGTTAGTGTATGAAACAATGTTGGAGAGATCCACCTAATCTAACGTACTATATTTAATTTCCAGCAAGTTCAAATTATCTCGTAGCGGTAGTTATAAAATTGTTGAATGTAATTAATTAAAGCACAAGTATAGTTTAATGTTAATAGCAAAGTTACTATTATTAAATTCAGTTAATTTACAAAATATGTTATATTTATTAAAATACTTTACCTTTACTCAGTTAAGACGTATAAGTTAGTTGAAGGTTCAAGGGATTGAGATTAGAAACAAAAGATTTTTTAGAACTCTTGTAAGCAGTTGCTTCGTCTTCAAATAATGATTTCTGTCCATTTTAGAATAAATTGTTCAAAATATTTTTATTTTTTACAATTATATGCACTAATGGTGTGATTTGTGCGACCGCCTCCTACTTGCTATAAGTTACTAACTTGTTGATAACGGGCCATGTAACCTTGTTTTATACTTCCTTTTTAGCACATGTGAGTAGTGTATAAATGTATGTTCTAGCACACCTACGACCCACGACCTCATTTTTTGCAAAGTAACCTATTTTAATGATTTAAGGCTATTTTGATAGAAAAATCAGCAGTTTTAACACATTTTTCAACATTTCAGATTTTCATATTGATTTCACCTTACTAATTTTGAAAACATAACGACGACTACTACTACGACTACGAGTACGACTATGACTATGACTATATGTACATTATAATTCTACAGTTTCCATGTGCTAATGTAGTAATCCCATCATCTAAAATATATTGTTTATCATCATAATTAGCTAATATAATTTTAATTAAAAATCCGCCCAATGTTTAATCTGGACGCCATGTTAAATTTTCAAGTTTTTAAATTAAAAACAAATGTTTAAAAAAATTATCTTACCCGGTTTAACCCGCCTATACAACACAATAACCGGGTATATTGTAACTGTTTTAATAGCTGAAACAATGATCTATCTAACAAGCTATTACATGTTAGTATAGCTCTATAAATAAGTGAATGGGGAATTCATTGTCATTATATATAGTTTACTATATGGTACTTATAAAAATCATTGATTACGTCGTGCAAACATTTAAAACTATCAGAATGATTAAATATATAACTGAATCAATGAATTTAGCTCAGAATAGTAATAAAGCCTGCTCATTGTGAATTAAGAAGTGAATGGCGTGCAACAGCTGGTAAAGTTAAATTGAATATTTGGAAATTTCCTAATATTTTTTGAGAATACATATCAATTGTCAATGCCATCTAGCTCTTGAAAGTCTAGTTCCAACATAAGCTCTAAAAGGTAATGTAATATTCAAACTTCAATATAAAATTAGCAACATGTAGATTAAAAGACTGTGCAAAGTTTGTAGTAGGTAATTATCTGTACTTTTAAGATATTACATTTATTCGAATTTTGGTTTATATTTACTTGTTTCCATGTTAAAACTATTTTTATAATTTTTCACAGCTTGATCTGCAGTGCAAGAAACACAGAACCTTTTTGCTCCCATTCACAAGTGTCAATTTGGTTTTTGAAATAAAATTACCTAATAAGTGGCAGAAGTGAAGTTTTTACACGAAAATACCTAAACATCTAGGAATATCAACATCATACTAGGTACATACTTACTTTAATATTCACATATGTTCATGTTTTTGTAAGGAATTGAATGCTCTAAGGATTTAACTTTTCTCTAATAGGTACGTACAACTAAAATTTTTAACTTTAATAATTTTTCTGTAAGGAATTGAATGCTCTACACAGTAGCCATAACAAGCAGTTGATTTAAAAAAAATTTATATTTTTTTAGTTTTGCTAAGGAAGCTTTGATTTTTAGAACACATTTGTTTTTCCATTCAAGGATTTTACTTTCCTCTACTAGGTACGTACAACTAAAATTTTTAACTATATCAATGTTTCCGTAAGAAATGGAATGCTCTACACAGTAGTTATAGCAACCAGTTGATTTAAAAATTGTTTTTATTTTTTTAACAGTTTTGCTAAGAAAGCATTGATTTTTCGACTTAAAAATACTAGCAGTATTCTACTTCAGCGCTTGTAGGAGCTTTGTATAAAACACCAAACAGATAAATTTACCTACAATTTGTTTAAAAGTACAAACGTGAAAAAATATAGTAACAAGTTTTAATATTAACCGGAATAGCTTGTTGAGTTAAAAAAGTTCCAATAAGAACATAAAACAGCTAAAAACTGAAAAAGATCTAAATCTTTACTTAAAAAGTTCATATAAAAACATTTAAGAGCTTGTGTAGTTAAAAACGTTTCTATAGGAACATAACACAGCTTGTGTGGTTAACAACTAAAAAAGATCCTAATCTAGACTAAAAACCATAACACAAAATAGCAAATACCTACTATATTACCCACTATCTATATATTTAAAAACCTCAACCATTTTTGAACTTATTCTTTTAAAAGTCAATTCTATATCCAATAATTCATATTTTACATATTTCTATTATTTAAAATTTCTCACAAAATTACTGTCAGTTACAATTAGTCCTCAATGTAACTAATACGGATTTTTAATTTCAATAATTTACTTTTTTTCTAGTTAACACATTTATACACGTTAATTCACTTTGAGCTTATTTCCTTTCAAGTTATCTATATAATTTTTATTTTATTTACACCTATTTTAATTCTACATTGTTTTAAAAAACTTATAACAACCTATTTACTTTTTAATCTCTTAAAATTATAGTTGTTACTTTTAATAAGGACAAAGCATTTCCATATCAGTTCTTAATAACTGTTATTATTATAAGTATCATTTAAATATTTTAAACTTTATTTACTTTGATTAATTTTTTTAAATTCAACTTGATAATTAGTATTTATAATTGAATAAGAAATCACTCTTTTTGAAATGTAATTACTTATACTTTTGAATTTAAATATGGTAAATATGAGGTGTTAGAATACAACATTTGCTAATATTTATGATTATAATAATTATCAAGAAATGTCGTCTGTACGTTTCTTTTAACTTTATCGAGAAGGGTTTGATATTCACATTAAAAATCAACAATTTATTTATGTATGTAGGTATGTATGTATGTATGTATGTATGTATGTATGTATGTATGTATGTACGTATGTATGTATGTATAGATTTATTGCATAAACGGGCCAAAGCCCACACACAAATCAATTAATTTTTGCTTACATCATTGCATTATTTAACATTTGTAATTTTTACCATCTTAACCTAGAAACTGCATTCTCCTATTTAAAGTAGAACTAATATAATAAAAAATATTGTGTAACACTTGGTTATCTTGACGTGATAGTAAGTGAGTTAGTTTTACGGCTACATTTCTTTGACCTAATGCATATTCTTTAAGGTATTTAATTCTATCATCCTTAAAAGTTGGACACGCAAAGAGAAAATGTGAGACAGAGTCTGGAACACCATACTGGCAAGCCATACATTCATTTATCGTATTTAGATTGATTTTATCTATCCCTATCCTTAATGTTACGTTATTCATTTCAGCTAATCGCAGTTAGGCTATTATTCTTGTTTTATTAATTGATACCCTCTTATTCAAATAGCTAGCTACTAAACTAGTTCCTGCATAAGATATATAGTTAGGGTTATAGCTAGACAAGAGTGTCCTTTCTACGTCTTGTTCGTATGAGAGCTGAGCTAGCTTTACTACAATATTATCCATTAGTGCACCTAGTTTTTTCGCCGTTATATTTTGCCACAGATTTTCATTTCTAATTAGAGTTAACTTTTGTTTGATTTTGGACGCCCAATTGTGTGTTGCATCTGTTGATATTTCGTTTATATCCAGGTACCTTAGTCTTTCAAACACTGTACGTGGGATTCTATTTTCTTCCAGTTTTAGTATTTTAAGAAGATACAATAGCGCTTGTCTGAAAACAGTTACTTCCAGTCTACATCTTCCAGCTTCTAATCTTACGAGGTAGTCAGGGGTATTTTTTAGTATCGCCAAGAGTGACTTGATAAACCGTGTTTGTACTGATTCAATTTCTTCACAATATCTCAAACAAAAATTTACAAAATTGATCACTTTTGATCACTTTTGTAAATACATACTTTGTAAACACTTAACAATGTTGTATGGGCTGACGCCAAATCGACAAAATAAATAAATTATTATTATTATTAATATCTCAAACCCCAGATTTTACTGCTTTATAAAATCGTTGACATTGACACTGACTCAAATAATTTTATTTTGGAGCACTACGAGTCTGATATGCCTCTGTTAAGTATATCCCTTAAGCAGCCATTTGACCTTGAAGCTTTGCTTGTAAACATCTTAGCAGCTTTACTAAAGACTCCTGAAGAATTAAATTGAACTCTCAGATATAAGTACTCTTTGACTATTTCAATTTTTTCCCCTCGTATTTAAAAATATAGTTAGATTTAGTGTTTGTGCCTTTAGCAAATATTAGTACTTTTGTCTTGTCAACGTTAACAGCTAGCTGGTTCTTTTTACAGTATGACTTAAGAGTTTGAAGTTTCTTTATTAGGTCCCTTCTGGAGTATGCTAGAATAAATGTGTCGTTAGCATAGATAAGCATAAAAATAGCCACTTTGTGATTTATGCTGAGACCTTGTAGATTATTTGCTGCAAAATACTTATCCATGCCTGAGATGAACAGAGAAAATTAAATAGGTGATAGTAGTTCTCCCTGTAATACTCCTTTAGTGATTGCAATTGGATCTGTGTGACCATGTTCAGTTCTCACTTTCATTACTGCTTTATTGTATAGCCCTCTCAGAATTCGTATTATTTTGGCACTCAGTCCCATATTAAATAGTTTGGTCTATAAACGATTGTGGCTGACTGAGTCGAATGCACGTTTGTAGTCCACAAAAAGGGCAAATACTTTCCTGCCTGGTCGCTGTATGTGATTATGGACAATTCCTGCAAGTGAGAAGACTTGATCCAAACATGATCGGTGCTTTCGAAAACCCGTTTGTGATTCTGGTAGAATGTTGAGTATTGTAGTCCGTTTTGTCTGTCTATTTAATATAATTTGAGTAAATAGTTTGAGAACACAGCTTAACAGTGCAATACCTCTGTAGTTGGCAGGATTTGATTGGTCTCCTTTTTTAAATAGTGTAACAACTTCAACTTTAGCCCAGCTATCAGGACATTGTTCTGTACTTAAAATTTTGTTAAAAAGGTTCAGTAGATTCAGCTTTCAGGAAAACGGGAGTGCTTTTAGATATTCATTTGAGATACCGTCTAGCCCAGGTGATTTATTAAGTTTTGTTTTCCTAATAGCAAGAACTAGCTCACCCATTTTGATTTCACTATCTGTAATTTCGTAAGCTTTTCCATATAACTTTGAGAATTCTAGATTTGTTTGTGGCATAATATTATTATAAAAACTTTCCCACTGTTGTACTTTTATACTGTTACAATTATTACCAGCTCTGTCTTTAAAAAGTTAAACTGTGTTCCAGAACTGACTGCTATTTTTAATATCAGCTAGATTATCGCGAAGTACGTTATAATGTTCTTTTTTGGCTTGCCTACAAACTAGTTTGTATTTTGTCTTTGCGTCTCCAAACTTCTCATTGGTTCCGAACCTAAAATCTAGTTTTTTACATTTAATCCTCCATTGCTGCATGTTGCGTTTTGCTTCTTTACAAACATTGTTAAACCAGGGCTTGTTTCTAACGTTAAACATTGGTATTCTGGGGGACACACAATTTAATTTCGTTGCTACATTAAACATGTGATTAACGACATTACTATTTAATTCATTTACATTGTCTACGTCTTCCACGTTAAAAATTTGAGTTTGCATAGCTAGCGTAAAGTTATTGCTTCCCTCTTCTTTTAATGTTATTTTTTGTTTAAGATTATCAGATTTTTGTGGTATATACTTACGTTTACAGATATTTATACTTACTGCTATGGTTACATAGTCAGACAAATTTATGTTCAGACATTCCATACTTTGTACAACATTAATTAGATTATAGTGAACTAGACAAAAATCTATAACAGACCTGCCTCTTCCCCCAACGTAGGTGTAATTACTAGGAATATCAGGTAACACTCTTCCGTTTAATTTCGCTAGCAAAGATTTTTCCACGAATTCAATAAAATCAGGAGCTGTGGAGTTTATCCTCCCATCACAAGTAGATCAGGAGCTGACAAGATTACTTGCATCAACAAGATCGTTTTCCAAATTGCCTCCGCGACCTTTTCTTGCATTAAAGTCTTCGCCGATAGTTAACTTCTGTTTTAAGCTGTGAGGGATAGACTCCACTGCTTCGATTAACTCTGTGAATAAATGGTCAGCAGAAATCATATTAGTGTTCATGTATACATTACCAATGACAAAAAGTTCTGCTGTTTTGATATATTCTAGTACAATTAACTTTATATTAATAATTTTATACAATATTAATTTTGTATTGAATTTAAGCTTATTAATACGAATTCCCAGCCCATTTGAGGCCCTACTATTACTACATCTTCTACTAGCAGCACTGTGAATACAATGAAAATTTTGATAGTTATAACCTAAAACTAGTTTTTCCGACACAATCCACGTTTTACTTATTCAGATAATATCATGCTTAATTAATGTTTCACAATCAACTCTATCCAGATTACAAAATTTTTTCATTCCGTTGACATTTCAATATACAATTTTAAAAAGTTCTGTTACCGTTCTAGTTTTGTGTGTGGGCCAAGAATGTCAGTTTTCAATTACTGTAAGGTTTGTACAATTGCTTTTGTACCGAACCCCATTATCTTCGAAAGAAAAATAACCTACTACCTTAACATTTGCAGATTCTGGATTGTTTTTTCTGATCCAGTATTGTTGCATCATGTGTTTGTGTATTTCCTGTTCTTTCTTGCTGCGACACAGTTGGATAGGACTTCTGGCAAGTCTTTCAGAATCTTTCAATTTTGATTTGCTGCTCATCACCGATGCGACATCCAACTTGTCAGCTAGCTGCACAAAAATCAGAAGAGTTTTACTTGTATCTTTATTGTTGACTCTTCTTGCACTGATTATCTTGACATTTGGTAATTCTAGTTGTTCTTCAAGAACTGCTTTGGAATCATCGGAAGCAAAGTTAGTCACTGGAAGACATGTTATCATAAATTCTTAACTTTGCTTATTACGTTCATACACTTCGAATTTCAGTTCATCAATTTGTAATCTCTGGTTGAGGATATGCACCTTGACATCAATCATATCCGTTTTCTGCTTTGCGCTACTGGTATTTACTTTTGTGTTAATATTTTGCCATTTTGAATTTACATTATTTTCAAAGTTTGAGAATCTTGACACGATATTTGTTTTGAAGGCATAGAGCTGTGTTACAGTGTTTGAATTGACTTGTGATGTGATTTGTTGACCCTATTGTGACAATTGCTGTGTCATTAGTTGGTTGATGTAAGTAGCTAGCTGTTCTTGTCCAGCAGGCATTGGTGCCGGGTCTCCCATGTATAATCAGTTTATCTTTGCCTTTTGGTACCGTGCTCCGGGTTGGAATAATTTCTTCAATAAGAGTACCTACTGAAATGTATGTGTTGCTTGTAGCTTAACTTATTTTTTAGGAGATAGTTTAGGTCATAATGTCGTTCCTTCAAAAGAAGTGAAAAACGTTAATTGTATTGTTAATTTTAATAATGTTTTAGACCATCGTACAATTGAAATCGCTAGGTGTCTTGATAACCTTAATGCTTAAACCCAGCAGCATAGTCCTAAAATTAAGCTACTGAAAAAAAGGCAGCATAATTCATCTGAAAATATTAATGCTAAGAATAATGATAGTGAAATTATTGCGTTAGAAAATAAAATTAGGCTACTAAAACAGAGTCTGCCTAATTTATCTGAAAATTAAAATAGTAGAATTATTGCGTTAGAAAATAAAATTATGCAGCACTCCAACCAAATATATCCTAATAATGAGTATGGAAATAAATATGAAATTTTAATCCAAAACATTCAACTTGAAAGTGATAAAAAGTGTGCAAATTTAGAAGAGCAAGCAATAAAAAATAAATACGAATTGCAAATACGGAAAAATATAAATAAAAATTCAGAAGAGCAACTATTAAAAAATAAATACAAATTGCAAATACAGGAAGATATCAATAAGAATTTAGAAGAGCAAATATTACAAAATGAAAACAACTTAGGAACAAAGAACATATAAATAAAAAATTTAACAATTTTATAAAAAATTTAGTAACCTTTTCACTAATAAAAATTACAGATCCAGAAAAAGATTCACGAATGCAGGGTGGTACGATTAAAGATTTAAACAGTAATTTGCATATGCAAGACGATACAAAAAACATTTAGAACACAACAGGAACAAATATAATATTCTAGAAGATGTAATACAAATAAAAAAACAAAGAAAATGATAATATTATTAGACAGTTAAAAAGTCATATAACTGACTTAAAGAAAAAAATTGACACAAATAAAAAACAATATAATATTGATAAAACATTGAAACAAACAAAATGTGATCGTATTATATTAAAAAAGGACCGTATTATATTGAAAAAGGATAAAAAAATCAATGCATATAAACAAAAACTTAAGGAATGCTACGAAAATGAAATTCAGTTAAATTAAAAATAACCTGAAGCTCAGGATGCTTTATATATGTTAAAAACAGAAATTAAATTACTAGCAAAATATATAAAAGTCTAGAAACAAATTTTAGAGGTCTATGTTGTGCTAGTGATATTTATTGTGATTTGTTATGTAGTTGTAGTTGTAACTTTAATTGTAAGATTAAACAAAGGCTAGGCCTTTTTACAGAGCAAGGCATATGACCCTATAGGTTAATCGGCGGCTCTACCGCCTTAAGGAGCTTAAGTCCCGTTAGGATAAGTGGCGGCTCTGCCGCCTTGAAGGGCTAAAGTCCTGTTAGATTAGGTTAGGTTCAGCGACGGATCCGCCGCCTTAAGAAACTAAAGCCCTGTTAAGTTAAGTTAGGCTAAGTTAGGTCAAGTTAGGCTAAGGGGTGGCTTTGCCGCCTTGAGGGGCTAAAGCCCCGTTAGGTTAAGTTAGTATAGGTTAGTTTAAGTTAGGTTAAATAATTGGAAACTAGGTAGGGTAATTGTTAGCGGCGGCTCTGCCGCCTTAAGGGGCTAAAGCGCCGTTAAGTTAAGTCCATGCACTCACTTTATTACCATAATCTGCATTTACATATTCATGGTCCTATGACAGTAGGTTTTTTATACATTTATTGCATTTTGCATATTGAAAAATCTTACAAGGTGTCCTAAGACTATCGCTGATTTTTTCAGGATTAGCGACATCTAGAGGTTTTCATACGAACTCAAATTGTTTCTCTTTATTTGATTGTGAAAAAGTATCAAGTAGGTAGTTATTATGCTATAAAAGAAGAGAATTATTGTAAAATACAATTAAAATAATAAAAGACATCTGTTAAGTACTGTGTAATTTCTATTACAAGAAAATTTTTATCAACTTTAAAAACTTTAGATTTCTTGATGTTATTATTACGACAGAGTCCTATATGTCAACCGTTAATAGGAATATCACAGATTAGGAAAATAAAGTTAGCACCTTGAAATGCAGGGGTACTTATACGACAAATACCTGTTAAAACCCTATATCCTTCAATAAATTTTCTATTTTTAAGCTGCCATGTAACATTTTCTTTACCTTTAGGCAGTATAGTATCTGAAATATCATTTAATCTTGTTTCTAGGGGATTACTTCTGAATTGATTCTACTGTCTTAATCTGTAAGTAATGAATCTTTTGATTTAATTTCATTCTGTTTATTACGTTTAATTAAATCAATAATTCTTATATTTTTATTCTTAAGTTTTCTTTCACTTTTAACTATTTCAATATGTTGTTTAAGGTTAATATTACTATCTTCTTAAATCAGATTGGTAATTAGAGCACATTTTGTTTTTACTGCCGTACTATTAATTTTACATTTTTATCAAAAACAGTTGTTTAGTTAGTAACATCATTTTTTATCGCTTCAATTAGATTTTCTTTTTTTTGACCTTAATTATTCAAAACATCTTTGAGTTCATCATTTCTAATTGCTAAGTTTTTAATTTCATTGTATTCCATAAATTTAAAGTATTTAAATTAAATTTATATACTGTTTTTTAAAAATATCCTAGTTTTGAGATCATTTATCACAGCATATTTATTTCATTACTTGCGTGAGTGCTACGCACGCTTTTGTGGAATCTCCAGGGCCCTTATTATTACTAATATTATGCACTAACAGTAGACATAAGGAACCACAAGCATTTGTACTAATTTGTTGTAACTTAAAAGTGAATTATAGAATTTTTGATTTTAAATAATTCGATAATTCAACAGGTGGTCCATGAGCAAAAGAATCAAAATAATAGTGTTTGCCATTGTTCTTATAACATTAAGTCCAATGAATTCTAGGACTAATATTACTATCAAGATTTATTATTCCAATTTCTATATTTTTAGGCTTTAGAGGCTGTAGGAGTAAATTATTCCTCATATATACCTCTTTAAATAAAACAAGCTTTGAAACGCATATTTGTCATAAATTTTTTTTTTCATTTCTATGTTTGTTAAGGCAGATTTTTCAAGCTCTTCAAGCACTTTGCTTAAGTCCAGTTTTAAGAATAATGTTTTAAACAAATACTAGCTCCTATTTTCCTTTTTATTTCAACATTATGTCTATTTGTATCAGCAAAAATTGTATTTTGAGATTTTTTGTTATTCACTGGAATACCTACTTGACTAATTCCTTCAGCACTCTTTCCACACCCCCTTCAATAGCAGCA
>JAQFZE010001240.1:0-18976 GCA_034695245.1 Dicyrtomina saundersi | reverse complement strand
CATGTAAATAGAACATTTTGCAATTTTCAAAAACATGTAAATAGAACAATTTACGTTTTTCAAAAACTCTTAATTAATATTTTACGCATGTTTCTCATTTTGTTTTTATGACATAACTCATTTTGATTCTAGCTTAAATTGGAAATGGGTCATTTTGGTTCTTCACAGACGATGTTTTTTACTTGTTACCACCTAATATGTAGGGAGAGGGTGGGTAATATAGTAGTTTTTACTTAAGATAGTATGTAATGAAAATATTTCTAGATCCGCCCCTGAGTAACTGATTTATAAATTAGTTGTCACTAGTTCCTTACTTGTTCTCGACAAAACAAAGCTTTTAATAGGGTTATTGTAGTTTTGTAAAAACTTGTATCCTAGCTTCATTAGCTTTATACTTAGCTTCCTTTTTTGCAATAGTTTATATTTATTATTTTATTATGTACCTACCTACTTATTACAGTACACGCAATCACTCTATTCCTCAAATATAAACATAAAATAAAGAGGTTTTAAAATCTGATCGCGTGAGATGAGTGAGATTCTAAACACTTGATTCCTCATTTTACATAAATATGATGTGACTACATAATCTAAAATATAAGACTAAAAGCAGGAGCTAACAACATACTTACAAGCATAAGTTGAATTGAAAGGAAATGAGATAAAATATGAACAAAGAAAGGCAGGAGGATTTTGTACACATTCCCAAACTAACTCTAATATAAAAGGAACAGTTTCATTCGTTTGGTGATTTGTTTGATAGTAGTGGACGTCAGAATTGACGGCATCATTTCAGGGGAGAGAACTTACTCAAGAAAAATGGTTAGGAGGGATTCATGAGGAAACTGATTTAGATTTGCATTCATTAGGTTTAGTGCAGTAATACACAGCATTTCCTTCTCCACACTGTAACCGTAGCCGTAATATATATCTATACTAATGTAAGTTAGCAGGTACGCATTTTATATTCGTGAACGTTGAATGAGAGTAGTCCGTATGCATAACATAACATAGCATAGCTATAGCTAGTGTTAATGCTAATAATACTTCTTCTTGGCTGGAAAAGAGAAAAGTGAAATCCAGAATAATTGCTTTCCCTCCATGCACTCCAACTCCAGCAGGATATACATTCTCCAAACGTCTAAACTCGCCGAACAAACGGAGCGGCAGTGTAAAATGTAATATGCACCATTACTGAATGGAAGACCAAAATTGCTATGTATGCGTGCATATATTATAAAATAGAATACGCTATCTTTATATATCGTAAGTGAAGAATCAAAATGGCCTATATCCAATTTAAGCTACATATAAAATGAGTTATGTTAAAAAAACTACATGGGATTGATGCAAAAAATGTTAATTACCCGTTTTTGAAAAGTGTCATATGTTCAATTTGCGTCTTTCTGAAAAGTGTAATATGTTACATTTACATCTTTTTTAAAAGTACAATATGTCCTATTTACATCTTTTTGAAAAGTGCAAAATGTCCTATTTACATCTTTTTGAAAAGTGCAAAATGTCCTATGTACATCTTTTTGAAAAGTGCAAAATGTCCTATTTACATCTTTTTGAAAAGTGCAAAATGTTCGATTTACATGCTTTAAGGATCTTGATATTTTAATTTTGTGTAGATAGTGCATTTCTTTTTTAGCAACAAAAAAATGGATATGACTCATTTTGATGCTTCACTCACGATATTCAACGGTATAACGTATATGGTATATACCCTCCATCCAGTTCGTTGTACCCAAACCCAAGTAAGTGATCCAGGCAAAACAAATCAAGAAAAAACAATGTAGTGGTTCTGAAACTAAAATGGCAACTGCTCCCCCCCCCCCCCCCATATACCCAGGTCATCTAATGTTAAGGAATAGTAAGCTCCTCTAAGAAATGCATAGAGATACTGTGCATTTCCCCCTCCCCCCCCCCCCACCCCAGCAAAAAATTCCTTCTCTAAGCCTCCGAAGACAAAAGGTATAGCCAACCGTCAGCTTCGGTTTAGCACAAGCGTCTGTATACCATACATATTTTGTTGTCATTAATTCTTATAAGAAAAGTAGACAAGGTGGAAGTGGAGAAGTGGACAAGTTAAGGAAGTTGATTTAGATATCACTCAACTCATGTTTCCCTTCACGCTACGTAAATCACAGGACGAGATGACTGAACAAATGAATAAATTTACTCCTAAATTTTCCATGTAAATGCTTTTGCAAATTTGTTTAAAGCATAAAGAAGAAAGTAGTCCGCGGATGTCTTATTTGCGGTTCCCCATGATGTTAAATTCTGAATCGTTCTCTTTGACTGTGTCTGTAGTTTTGTGAACGGCCCAAAGTATTACGACAGTCCTACTAAGCTAATGAAAGAAAGTTTACGCAAATTTTAAAACTATTTAATGTTCTGTTATTATGGTACTCTATAAACTTGTGTTGAAGTGCACCTTTTGATTCCGTATTTTGTATCAAATAACTTGAAAATTCAGACGCCACACTGTCAATTAAATTACATTTTATAGAATTTCCATGATTTCGTCAGAATGATTTTCTCGCTTTCTGTCTCTCATGTTTAATTTATTTTATGTGAAACTTTCAAAAAAAGGTCAGTCCGGCCCGGCAAGGCTTCAAGTGCAGAAATGTTTTAATGCATATATACGCAATTTCATACTTTTATTCATGGATGAGAATCTGATAGTTGCTATCTAATAATTTCATAAAGTATAGGGACTTATATGTTGTACAGATACAACTAATTCTCGTTGAATACAACATTTTCATGGAAGAACGTAAATTATCGTTAGCTTTAAAACATTTTTGTTTAGATGACAAAAAAATAATCATGCTACATTAATAGCTATATAATAACATATCATTCATATCATACGGTATAGATAGGTAATTTTGCTTTAAATTAATGTGAATGGATAGCATATATTATAGGGCATATAAGAATATAAATACCTATGAAGAAGCTTTGCAGCTATATACTGACAATATTAATAGGACTACATTGAATGAGAGCAGTAACGGTAACGAGCCTATTGTATGTATCTATTTGAATGCTTTAAAAGAAAGTGCGCACAACATGACCAATCAAAACTAAAAATTAAATTATGCGTTAAAGCATAATTTGTTCCAAAAAATGACTCGTCAAAATTAGGCAATATTCCTGCAAAAAATCTAAACGTATATGCAATCAATTTTTAAAGGTTTTTATTATCACCATAAATAATACAAACACTCCCCTGTTACTTTTGTCCAATAATGGTTTGTTACAATTTGTAACCTATACCTATATCTATATGTAATTATTATAGTTTTTTCTAGTTTCTAATACTCCAGTTGGTTTTCTCAAGAACTGTCTATGGAGGGGGATGGGAATTATCTAAAGCATGAAATTCAGTCACATTACTCCCATCACAAATTATACCACAAAAAAATGTGTCCTTCGTCATTTTTAAGAATTTCATATATTCGTAAATAAGGTAATCTTGATTTGGTTGCAATATAATATTTTGTATAGTCTGTAGAACATATCTCTGTCCCAGTAAGATTTCATAACACCATGCAAGTTATGATATAGTACGAAACGAAAACGAAAACAACTTTAGTTTTGACTTTCAAATTACTCGAACGAAGCATCAAATTGGGGCGAGGAAATCCTTTTCGAAGCACATTTTTACATTCCGAGATTCTAGATAGATCCTATAAATAGATAATACATGGTGCATGGTATATACATAATATGCAGATATGCACTACTTTTTTTAGGGCAATTTCCGTAATTGTGTACATAATTATATTACCTGCTATGCTTTTTTATTTGTGGGGGAAAAGAGCAAAAATGCAATAGCATTAGATTATTAGGCTATATAATACAGACAGGACGCGCTAATATTGTATATATTATGTAAAATTCAAAGGAATTATATAGCTACAGATATATGCAGTACGATATCAAAATTAGATATGTTTCGCAATGTTTAAAACTTGCGTAAAAAATGAGTTACATATTTATATCATGTAACTATATAGTACCTATATATCTGTATATATTGCTATTTTTTTTCTTCAAAGAACCCTGTCCAAATTTGTTATGAGCTACCAAAAAAAATTGTAAATAATATATAATCTTCGTTTTTTTGGAAACATTCAGGCTTAAGACCTTGAATACTTGAAACAGTTCAAACCACCATATAAGATTAAATATACCCTAATTCAATATATAGTTATATAGATAGGTTTGACGGTACAATTTTTCTGCATATACTCACTATAAGGCTGACATCAAACGCAGTTGGATGGAGAGAGACATTTTTTGACGACAAAACAGGTAGAAAAGAAAATACCATAATATGAGGTTACTATTTCTACCTACGTCATATTATAACCATGTGTCATTATGATATAATTACGTGTGTCTTCAACCTAAACTACTCAGTGTACATATATTATATATAGGAGAAAACTTATCATTTTCAATTTCTATATTATAATTTTATTCTGGTTTTCTCCTCTTCTCCGTGTGTATCCGTCATGTTCAAAGTTAAATGAGACCATGTGAAATCCCGGACTGACGCTGAGGTTGTCGTGCTCCCGCCCGTGGTTGCCCATCTCTCCGACCATTTGGCTCTATCTGAGTTTTTCCCACTGGGGAGGGCATTTCTGTGGAATGCTTCCGTCGGGCTGAGCTACTCCGGAGCCAAATACAGACAAAGGCGAGAAGGTGGAGGATGAAGAAGATTGCCGCAACCATGATAAGATCACGATACAAGTTACTCTGTTCAAAACCAAGGGATGTGAGTACTTCTTGACCAGTTTGCTTGCAGGGCATTGTACTATTTCCTCCATCCTTCTTTTGTCTTCCTTCACATTCTAAATATTCCCCACATTAATTAAGTAGGTACATTCTCGTCGTTATAGACAACATGATACAAGTACAATCAGGACACTCGGATTGTATACTATGTTTTTACGTTGGTATGTCTATCCCGAATGGTACTTTCCCATGCCATGTAAGGCATATGCCATAATGTTAATCCAAATTTTGACAACTCATAATACTTTAAATTGAATAGAAACTTGTGATATTAAATATTCCCATAACCATTATTCATCCTCCAACCTTTGCTTTGGATTTATTTCTTTAATTCGGGTAAAATTTGAATTTTTCATTAATCTGAACTTCAAATAACGTCAAATCGAAAGCCATTTCATATTTTTTGAAGCTCAAACAAGTTGCTAGTTATAATTAACAGCATTAATTTCAAATCAGTAAGTAGTAGCAGGAAAAATTTTCAAAATGTTATTTAATAAACGAACTAAAAATCTTTGAGTTTGTCTTGCATGGGGAGGCATATCGCTACTGAAGAAGCAAAATTGTCCATCTCCATTTTTCGACTCAAATACATAGTGTATAATTTGGCTTTTCAGCAAGTGTACATAACCGATTACCTCCATCCAATACTTAAATACTTAAATCCTATATGCAAATTGGAGTATTTACTACGTAGCCTGATGACGCTGAAGATAATTTTTAATATTCTCCCTGTATGTAATTCATCCCTATGTTACCCCTTGTTATAAAGTATGTAATAGAAGCAAAAGTATATTTACCAATTGAATTAATGCCATCCCACTGAAGGATCGTGAGAGCCTCGTTACTGTACATCATCCAAGACATATATTTGACCCAGTTAAGATAGATAGGTATGGTTCTGAAATAGTTGATATAAAGAATTTGACAATTTGGGGGATCAATAAATTCAGAGGACAACACACTATTTTCTAATGCTTTTTTAGATCACAAAAAATAATCAAAGTAGGTAGGTATACAAAAATGGTGATAGAAAGGATTTGCATTCATTTTACCAAATCGGCATTGCTGAATAACGATATCAACAAAACCAATAATCCAGAGACCAACGTGCATTTATCGGATTAAAGAAGTTTTGAAGAATAAAAGGGCTTTTGTTGTGAACTAGTCAGTATTAATTTTAGCACGAAGAGAGAAATAGAGGGATAAAGTAAACGTTGTTGGGGTTGGGGTGAGAATTCTCAATTTTCAAAATTAGGACTCAAACATATATCACTAGAACTAAACTTGAGAAAATTACATCCACATCAAAGGTACCACCTACACAAGTATACATATAAACTTGTGTTGTGGGGGAATCAAGTCGTTTAGGATGTATATAGGGTAAAAGTAATGGAGAAATATCTATCCAACAATATATTCTGTTTAAAGTAATAATTCGCCCCAATTATAATAGTATCCCAAGCATCTGCTTGTTTCTACCACTGTTAGACTGATCGAGAATCACAAGACCCTATATTTAATGAATTTAAATGGTAAATGACTTCATGCGTATAATTGACTAAATTACCTTCAAGGCTCTATAATATGTTTGTACATCCTAGAATCCTATCATGAAATATCTAAATTGAAGTATATGTACAAATACAACTTTCCGAGACTTAATGTTAGTCCTAGATCAATAGATAATCATTTCTGTGAGTTCAGGGGAATAACTGAACTGGAGTAACTCTTCATCTCGTCTGATGTTACACTACGAAGCACTCAAATTATAAATTTGAGACATAGGCGCTTACATATGAAGAGTTTTTTACCAAAACGGGCCAAGTTCATCAAAGCAAATTTTATACAGGAACAACGAATTTCAAATAAAATACTACTGGATGATTTCTGTAAGTAAATATGATTCCACATATTATACTCTACCCAAATTGTTTTTAGTCCTAACCATTTCTTCCATTAAAAAAATGTACGCGTGGTGGCAATTGTCCTCTATAAACTACAAAAACACTCAAAAACCAAATTTAAATCAGAAATCAATGTTTCAGGTTGACTTATCACATTTTGCCAAAATAAACAAAATTTTGAATATTTAAAAAAATTGCTCTGGTCGAACTTTGATCTTTACAATGCAGCACACAGTAACGTATTCGGTTGAATAGTGCACGTAAATCAAATAATCGCTTATCTCGTTTTGCCAAGAAATTATTCATATATAGAATATAGGTATAGGTACCTATCTTACTACGAATATTATTATAGTTCATTGTAAGGCAGGACCCGGGGATACATACATATATATTAAAAGTTTGAATTTGTACTATATGATGGAGCCTGCTTGGAAAGGCGGAAGGTTTGACATGTTCGTGACCGCAGTGAAAGAATTACATTCTTCGAATTGGAGTTATAAATTATTCATTGGTGTCATCAGGAGATGAACAGCATCTACGAGAACCGCAGCATAAGAGGAGACAGACGACCCGATCAAAATCCAAGATTCAAGTCCAAGACTCATTGAAATTCCCTCCTCTACTGTCTCTACTGTTCAGAAATTATGATCTGTAGGAGTCGGCTGGCTGAGAAGGCTGCTTGCTATATGATGGGGTATTAAAAGTGAAAATATAATATGTATGAGGGTTGGTCTTGGTCTTGGTACTGATGCTGGGTTCTGTCAGTCTGCCTGGTTCTGGCCTGGCACTGTTCGTGACATTTTTTACATTGCTATGGTAACAGTTAATGCCGTAGGATCTAGTACTACATCTATAAGTTTAATAATCTCCCACAAAATGATATACTAACGTAGGCCCATTAAAACGGATTTTATCTGCACTCACGTCTTATTGCAATTGTATTCTGTACTGATATTACTATGAATTCCATGTATCAGCATCGCACTTGGACGAACTACGACTTTTAGATTTAGCATGTATATAGCCATAGCAAGTTAAAAAAAATTCATAGACTGAAACAGGTGACCATGGCCCTGGTTTCGTGATCCAGACAGGAGCACTTTTTTCAATCTTTTTTTTTTATAGATTTTCTCACTATGAAGCCCTACCACAAATCTTGGCCAAAAAGAGCTTAAGAATGATGTATGTCTCTACTGTATAGACATTTGACAAATCTGTGATACGGCCAGTCCCTGCCTCTTCTGCACTCTACATGTCACCGTCATCACACAGCTCAATCCTTCTACCAGGATCAAGATCAAATCAATTCACAACTGATGCGCCTTTCATGGAACTTTCACGTCCAACCTCCTTAAATGCATCAGTGCAGAGTATATTTACCAATTTATCCATAGTATGAGTAATAATGGGCATCTATGTGTATAGTTCCGTATACAGTACACACTGATACATTCTTGTGGGGTGTCAGTTGTATGGAGACTGCCTGGAAATTTTTGATAAAGTAGAATGTTTCATTGAAAGTTGAGCATTTTCTATCACCGTCATCTTTCTTAACTACACATACGTGAGGCTCAAGAAAGTGGATTTATACTACTGATATACTAGAAAAAAAAAGCCCTTGTTTTGGCAGCCCTAACAGTGACATTAGGCATTTTGAATTTTACGCCAATTCTAAAATTCGATATTTTGTATTGTTTTTCGCCATTTTATGAATAAGCAATCTGCACCGCAAGGACCTGTTAGCAGCACAAACTACGTTATGGGATCGCCCATAAATGATGTAATTGGTCAGGGCCGGATAATGCGGCCAGCGCAGGCAGCCCCCGCTGCTTGATTTTTCAAAAAACATGTAAATGGAACATTTTGCAGTTTAAAAAAAATATGTAAACAGAATATTTTGACTTTCCAAATACATGCAAATAAATTTTTTTTGCACATTTCAAAAAGATGTAAATAAATGTTTTTGCACGTTCCAAAAACATGCAAATAAAACATTTAACACTTTTCTCAAAACATGTAAATAGAACATTTTTGCACTTTTCTGAATTGATTAAAAAGAACATTTTAAACTTTTCTAAAAACATGTAAATACAACATTTTGCTTTATCAAAGAAAACCATAGATAAAATCAAAATGGTGGTATTTGTATGGAAACAAATTGCTGCCTAAAAGCAATTCCTTCGTCCGGCCCTGTAATCGGTAGAGTCAGTGGATCTAGTCGGGTATCGATGACATGACATGATAAAAATAGCCGCTTACGTAATTTTACACTGCGACTACATGGGGGTGGGGCTGTCGTAAAAGAGTGGCAATTTTGGTAACATCATATATTTAAAGACCATCTCTATAAAAAGAACATTGTACCGCTACATTATAGCATGTTTGAGTTTGGAGCCTTAGTGCACGCTTTTGACCGTTTTCTTTTTCTAGTTTTGGCGGGTTTTTATTTAACTGGCTGCGCGTAGCTAATTTATTGTATGCCATTCCTCACGCGCTGCGTCTTTTGACACCTTCCGCGTCATTATGTGTTGCGTTCACTGACCCTGTATGCCTTTAAGTTCCCTAATACAGTGAATTATATTATCGATGAAGGGTATTTTTTAATTGAGCCCTAATTTTTTACACTCACCACTGGGAACCTTTCCCAATTTTTCTGGAGGAATTACACAGGCGCTTCTATTTCAGAACGACAAGACAACGAACTGAAGTTCAACGTTTAATCTCTACTTTTCCATACGCTTTTATACTCACTGCAAAAATCCAGGTGCCCATCCATGCAAATACGTAGCATCGCTTTATCTTTAGTCATCGAAAGAAAGTACAATGAGTACTTTCTCTAGTATTACATTTTAATCTATCAAACTACGATTGATAAACCAATAGGAATACTGAATAATACTGTGAGCTGCAATTTGTACATGTAAAGCTTAACTTTAGTTTTATCTATTAGAAAATATGGAGGCACGCAAATGTCAGCACACCTTCCTTGACTTTCACTTTTTCAAAAACAATGGCAATAGTTTGCTCATATTTCCGCACGGTTCAATTTTTCTCGGATTATCAGCTACTAATATCCAGTCAATGCTATTACAAACATACTCTACACTCAATAATTAGTTAAAAATAATAATAGGAAATGAGAGATATTTTACACAGAGGTGCGGACTTGCAACAACTTCATTGAAATTTAAATTTTACCTCACATTCACATAAAGACCAGCTGAAACAATGATGAGCTGATTAATTGGCATCATTACTAGAAAGCTTGTATCCACGGACTCAAAAGCAGCTGAGAGGAAACATCCTACAATGAATAATAACCAATTAAAGATTAGAGTGAGGAAAAGTTAAAACCAATTGTAAACTATACCTACCTACCTATCATTGTGAAGCTGTAACTATGTACAGCACAATAATATTACACCCTAATTGCAGCTACTTCCAGTATGAATTATTCTGTAACGGGAGATGGATAAAATAAACAATAATAATAAATTGGAATAGAAATATTTGGAGAAGCTTTTAAACTACTAAAATTATTCAAAAGGGTTCGTGGAGACAGAGGAAAACATAAACAGGGGAGCAGCATGAAGTTGTACTGTAAGAGGACACAGTAGGATTCGTAATAATTATGCTCTTTATGATCATATATGATCATGATCAGGCTGGGAGAAATGAAGATAAATTATGTTTCTTTCCTCTCCACGTGTATATATACGCATGTAGTCATCCTATCATCATCATCATCGCCATGCTCATGGAATGGAACGATAAGCCGAGAGACCGAGAGAGAGAGCCGTTTGCTAATGTGAATAAAGTAAACTAAACACGAGGGAGAACAATGAGAGAAAGTGACAGATTTATACTCACCGTAAGCACAAGCTACATTTGCCGTCATGATGACAACTAAGGCTGTCATAAAGAATGCATGAATATCCGGTCGAAGTCCTATGATCCAGTAAGCAATTGTGGTAAATAGGAAAGGCTCAATTATGAATCCGGGAATCTGAGAGCAGAAACAAAACATTTGTCATGAGTGTCTCCGCACATTTCTAACTTTAAACATGTATCTATACTGATATTCCTATAGGTCTGTACTGTAGAATGCCCCGTCCCATAGCCCATAGCCCCTCTACCCGCATTGTATTCTTCCCTCATCTCCTCTTGGCTTCTCACTTCAGTCCACATCAGCATCTAGAATTCCCAAATCTCTGCTTTACCCTTCGGTATATCCTACACCCATATATAGACTCGTCTTCTTGGGCTCCATGAGAATAATTACCCGCCCCGACGCTATAGCTACCTTCCTTACATACGGAATAAATACTCTCAAAATCGCGACGGTTTAACAATTAATCTTGTTGAGCTCGCACTGAAGTCAGTGGAATGGAAGTGTGTTAAACTTTTATCTCCATACTGGACTATTCATCCCCCGTACATTTTAATGGATTTTACTCCATTTTACAGTCCAACGAGACTTTTGTCTCAGGATCTCTTTTCAAATACCATGCAGCACAGCCCCTAAATAATGATATGAGTACACTATGTATAAAGCTCTACAGTCTTTCAACGTTCCATCAAAGCCGCAACTCAAATCGAACTAACTCAAAAAATTCATATTTAAATTTAATAAAAACAATCTACAATATGCTACATTGCATTTGTCGTCATTTTCTAAAGGCTATGCCACACCATGATTTGTATAATCAAAATAAAAGTCTAAACACACACAGTAAAGATGTCATTTTTGCCTCGCGGAGATTCGTGCCCATTTTCATCCCTATAAAAATACACGTAGGTTATGTTGCATCCTCAAAATCCACAGTCACATGCATCAATACTTACCAAAGATACAATTTTAGATATGTAGTACGTATCACTCCGGTACAGCGAGCTGCTCACCTCTCGTAGGAAAATGGGAATCTCTTGAGGAAAAACCTTAATTAAAATAAACGGATATCAAAATAATTGTTTACTGTACTGAGTGCTGTACTGAGTTATACATGGGCTATTTGAATGAACGTTACAAAATTAGAAGGACAGGAGGGTACAAATACAAGAAATATCGGTGCCTATAATTATATCGTCTGTGAAAAACCAAAATGACCCATATCCAATTTAACCTAGAATCAAAATGAGCTATGTCAAAAAAACAAAATGAGAAACATGCGTAAAATGTTAATAATTAAGAGTTTTTGAAAAAAGTTAAATATTCTATTTACATGTTTTTTGAAAAGTGTAAAATGTTCTATTTACATGTTTTTGAAAAGTGTAAAAAGTTCTATTTACATGTTTTTTAAAAGTGCAAAATATTCTATTTGAATGCTTTTAAGTCATGTTTCAATTTTTTTGTAGATAGTGGATATTGTTTTTAGCTACAAATGGATATGGGTCATTTTGGATCTTCACAGACGATATGTGCCTATTGGTACATTGGACTGAACGGTCGTCAAACCATCCTTGTAATTATTCACATGTTAATTTTTTCCCAAATTCTAATATTTAATAAGTAAGTAAAGTTAAATATTCTACATGATAAATGTAGGAAATTAATATTCCATAATTTATAATATGTGGAACTTTTACGACGTCTATAGAAATTGAATTTGAATATTTTTTTCCTTTCCGCATTCCACAAATAACTTGCACAGAAAAGTCTTTCCTGCTTCTATTGTATTCAACTGGCTGAACTTATTTTAAATCTAATTATGCAAATTAACTATGCTTTTGATGTCGCATGATCACTTTAAGAGTGGCCATTGACTATTTTTGTATTACATTAATATATATCCTCGTAATTCTAGTATGCACTTGTATATCTATTCATAAAGTCCAGGTACATACATGCAATTCATTACTTGCACATTACAAATACATTATTTATTTTAATTATTTTCTTCCCTCCATACATTACATTTCATATTTGCTGAAGCTTCTACTTATTCGCCGGTTAAATGACAAGTAAATGACAAGTGGCAGTAAATTATAAAAAAGGGCATGCGGCAGTATATGTATAGGGCTTTTGGTCCATATGGCAGTTTATATAACTGGTAGTTTGAAAATATTTTGAACATAGGTATAGGTACACCATAGTAACAAAAGTAACGGTAGCCAAGGAAATAATGTATGGGTGGCCTTTGATCTGTGCTCATCAGTTTGACTTAAGATACTTCGTCGACGCCTTCCCTTTATTGTCTTTTCTTATGATTAGTGATCGTTAACACTTGAAGAAAATACAAGAAAGGCACAGATGTGAACATTTTCCTCCCTCGTCCCCAGTCCCCCTTTTACACGCATCCAACAATTCAAATATCCAAAATGAGGCACTCAAAAGTCAAGAGACAAGATTAAGCATACAAATTATATGGGAAATTTAACTGTGAAAAAGCATTCTCATTCAATTTGTTCTCGTGTCATCCTTCCACTGCTTTACCATTAATTCGTATGTTTTCTCCATTCAAATTGAAATTCACTGAGCACTACATACTATATACTAGTCGCAGTACTATAAAGTAAGCACTACAAGCTTATAATCTCCTGTGGATGTGTACGCTACACAGATCAGCACCAACACCAACTGTCATTCTATGCCTAGCTAAGTATTATCACTATTCACTATACTATAGGATATGTCCTATAGCAGCTGTGAACCACAGTTATGATTATCCCCATCATCACCATTATTATTATTAAGGCAACTGGAAGAGAAAATTGTCAGGATTCCAAGTTGAAAACTTGGAATGGAGAAAGCAAGAAAGAAAGGAGAGTGACACTTTGGATGGGAGAAGATGAAGATGTCAACGAGGGACGACGCGGAGGACGGAATTATGATATGTTTAGCACAAAAGAATTAGTTATGTCCATATATAGTTCATACACCAAACTGTACACACGCTAATAAATGTGGTGAGTGTTGTATATAGTAAAGGACCTACATAATAGGTTAGCATGAGATGTATTATCTGCATATAATTATACTTACACTGAGAACAGCATAGCAAGATGGGAAATTATTTTCAGTGAGGAAAAAGAACAAAGCTCCCTCAATGTCTTGAATGCCCTTTTGATTCAGTTTAACCCCAGCAAAAAATGAAGCAATCAGAATCGACGTCACCTGTCAAAACGTCCCAAGTCCCAAAAAACATCCACAAAAAAAAAATAGAAATGAAATATAATCTGAAATCTGAGTGTAACAAGAATATAATTACATATATCCAAAGACGATGACAATGACATAGTTGACAATGTTTAAGCCTATAATATAGTATATAGTTATCAAGGATTTATGTAAGGTTATTGGGTGTTGGTATTTGGGACGACGGGATAGACTCAATGTTAACGGTGATAGAAGAAAAAAACAAAAATACTGATAGGACTGGAGACCATTCAATTACTGACCGTTTTGTGTATAGTCCGTATCATGTGCACAGATGGGTTTCGAATAGAATCCAGGACGGATCTCCACGTCAACCAGTAGATTTGAGCTCTCCATTCTGCACGAAATCTTTTCATCATAAATCGATTATTAGTCACAACCTGAATGTTTTTTTTTCTACTTCTCCTTTTTTTCTCCACATTTTTTAAAATAGCCAAAATATAAATAAAAATGATTAATTAACTATATGCGCTATTTTTTTCTTCAGAGGGTATGTAGATTTAAATATTCACTTACATGGTTGTTCCTTGCTTCACCCCGTCTCCACCACGTCGATCTACATTCTGATTTGGAAAACCATTAAAATTTCATTCTCACTTTATGTGACAACTACATACATACATTGTTAAGAAAACCGACATTTACATGCAGACAGGAGCAGCAGATAAAAAACGGGTTTTAAATTAAAATGCAACACAGTCCCGTCCCGCATTCAGTCCTTGTGATCATAATCGTAAACTTAATTGTGTTCGTTAAATAAAAAACCGGCACGAAGAAGATCCGCCGTTAGGAGTGTGGCGAATGCAGTTCTAAAGTCTAAAGTGGCTTGCATGTATAATTTAAATTTAATTCGCTACCTCTCCCATGTATGTACAATGACAATGACAAAGCCGAGACAGACAGTAATTAAATGTTGCTTCACTCTAAAATGTGAATAAATTAAATATCTCTCTTGTTCATCAAGCCCACTAAGAATTTCCTTAAAAAATTATTAAAGTACATATATGGTTTTATAACTCTGTAGTAACTTTGTGCGTAGTAACTTTAAATTTAATAAAAAAAAATTGGGGAATGACATTGATTAAATTTAATGACTTTAATTTAATTAATTGAGCTCAATGTATAGTGCATCAAAATGTACAGCCAAAAGAAGAAGAAGAAGAAGAAGAGGCCGGAGAGAGAGAACAGTTTAGTTTAAATTGAAAGAGCTATATATTATTATAACCTTGTGTGAATTTGAATAGGAGGACCAGAACGAGGAGGCATCGTTAAATTTTTGAATGTTGGAAGCAAGATGACTTGCTGTCTCCGACCCAGAAAAACGATCACAAATGCCATGAATTCTTTTTGTCTCCAGCTCCTCATCCATCTCTCTCCTTGCTGCAAGTGTCTGACTGTAAAAGTCAGCAGGATTGTAGTTGTGAGGACATTGATAGCCAAGCCTTTTGGAGGTTGCATGTACCCAATTCCGGAGAGAAGACATTCACCAGACACACAAAAAAAGAGGACATTGAATAGAAAAAGTTATAAAGTTATTAAGTACCCGTACCGACACTCTCATACTCAGTTGGGGTAGAAAATGGGGAAGACATTGTAATGGGACAAGACGTGTGAAATAAAAAGGAGCATCTTCTTCTTCAAGGGCTAAGAAATTATTCATGCATAGTACAGAGTACAGAGCAGCAGCACTCCATGTTTTCAAAGATCCTGAGTACCTATACATGTTAAACTTTGTATTGTTTAGCTGAAGGACACACAGGCGATGTTTCGCGAGGCATCTATATGTCTCTATCTAGCACTCCAAATTATGTAATCTAATTCCTTCGCCACCTTGGTAGTAGTAGTAGTAGTGTTGGTAGACCAACAAAAGGCATCTCAAACTTTAACGGTGTACATTATTTCTTTTACAGCTGCTACAATTTAATGCTCCTCTTCGATGCATTCCAAATGGCAGTGCATTGTATATCATTGTCATTCTATCGTAAACACCATGCTTCATGGACTCTTCGTCCAAGTTTATGCTAAAACATTTTAACCCTTTAAAACTGTAACTACTGTCACAGGAGTTCTGGGGTGAAACAATACCAGCCGCATTGTAATGCAGTTTTTAAATAAAAAGCTAAAATTTTCTTCGCCATAACATACCATACCGATAGTTCAAAATAATTCTTAAGAATATCCATACAATCTATACGTAGATTTTGTTCCAAATTTAAAATGTCTCGTTTTGCTACTTTTCAAGTATACAATTTATTTACTCAACTAAAGTTTGTACTTTGCAACAAATGTACGTGTATACAATTTAGAGAGTTTGAGTTTCCACAAAAGTGTATGTACCATTTTGATGCTGGTCGTAATTTCAAATACATTTATCGCGTCCTCGTGCACGTATACAATACCTTCTGAATTCAAACAGAGAATTCCCTAGATTCCTTATTCCTTATACTTTCCTGTCTTGGAAATACAATTTGTTTGCACAAAAAACAGGAGAGTAGAGGGCATTCGGAATAATAAAATTCTCAATGCAACTTCCGAATGTATCGTAATACTTCTCAAAGTTTAACCATGTGTCAAATAAACACGTTTTTACAGGGAGTTTCATGCAGTGCGAGGGGCGAATTATTGAACACAAAACAACAAAAGTAACAGTAAAATAGGAAATAAATAATTCTGATGGAAAGTGATCGAGACAGTTTAGATAATCAAATATGTTGAAAAGTTTACTCCCGATAGAAGTCTTGTGTGCTATAATCCTTTGAGATGACAAATTTACATACAATTTTTTCACAAAATTCCATAGAATGTAATCGAGTCAACTTTAAATGTCATGTTGGATCGAATTAACCATGGATTTTAAAATATAGTTAAGGGGTTTGTGTGTGGGTGGGATCAGGGTTAGAAATATGCAAAAATCAATCAAGGTTTGAATTTTCTTGCAGGCCTTTACTACACAACGTTATTACAATATATCCCTGCCATACTGAAATTTATTCTCTCAAATCCCTATATTAATAAAATCCAAAAGACGCTTTTTCGTCCTCTTTCCACTTTCCGATCTCCACTTTCCGTTTTCCGATTTCCATTTGCCAACTTTCCTTTAATTTTAAACACTTAACCCAGAGGGTGAATGTGGTTGTAAAATATAAAAGAAAAGAGCTAACTATGCACATTAATTAAACTAACTGGGAGAAAAAAGGAGTCGTCAAGAATTTTATAAAATTTAAAAACCTTGCCACCGTTTGTTAGCTCATGTTATGCCGAATAGCGCACAATTCCACATATTGGTATATCAATCGATAGAAAATTAAATTGTCTACATTTTGACACCTTATTTATCATTTTGGCTTCGCTCAGTGTTTGGCACGGTGGGATATACTGCCAAGGTACAGTTGAATTTTTATTTATTAATTTGTCCAGTTTAGTTCAGTAACCTCAAATTTAACCACAACAAGGACGCAGACCTAACTCAGTAATTGTGATACTAATTTTGCCGTATATATGTGAAAATCGACCCTGTATACCATTAAACATTAGATCTTTACGATCTGCTTAAGATATAGAAACCAATTCTCTATTTAAATCTGAATAAATGTGAAGGCATCGATTCGTACGTGACCCGTATTTTGGCTACTACACTGACTTCTGGCCCTTTAACAGATAGTTAAGAGCTAACTACAGATGGAGTCGCCATCCAATTATAAGAGACAATTTAAAACCTATGTGGAGCGTACTGTTAACGCTTTTGCATGCCTTAACACTTTTTTAAAATAATAACTTGGGTATCAAATAGAACCCTAAAACGTGTAAACCAGCTTGCAATGGCCTTCGAACCTATAATATGTACAATTTCATTAATAAATTGTAATTTTGGTATCTTACAAGAATTAACCAAACATTGCAGCAAAATCTGTTGGACCTGCGATACGATTAATCATATAATTTGGTATTGTGTAAGCATAGTAAAGTGTCATAAATGCTGTTACATTCCGTCCGTAGGACGGGCCGGGTTACTTGTTTGTGGTATTTACAAAAGCATTTAGAATTGTCCCGAAAAAATTGTCCACTCTCAGCTCTGTATTTCAAAAATTTGTATCCCTGCTATACTGTACCGCACTTCAGCTTTAACTACAAATATACAGGTGGAGATTGCTTTGCATGCATTGCCGCTTGACTATTAGGTAGATACGTGACAATAAGTTGGAACTTACGACTGGAAAAATGGTTCAGCCTCTTGACTTGTGCCAGTGAAAGCAACTCTCCCTTCAGTAAGTAAGATGAGGTGGTTGAAAGCCGAGAATACCTGAAGCCATACTTTAGGATTACATACCAAAGCTCTCATTCTTAAAACATAAGAAGACGTGATATATTTGACAAAGAGAGAAAGAAAAAAAAGATATATGTCATACAAACACAAGGAAACAATTTCAAGCCCGCGTATTCCTTGTCTCTCACTCTGCGTTACCTGCCTCCGTATATAGCTATATATATTAATAAATATATTCAAATGCACATACATATATATATGGATCGAGAGTTGAATTATAATTCTAATTTGCTCCTTTTATATTTATTTTTCCTTTATTTCCTTCTTCTTCTTTCATCTCCAGTCTCTCCAATAGAGAGGATGGCTGGCTGGCATACGTAATTTATTCAGGACGGTGACAGCGCGGTTTTGGTTCTGGTTGTGGTGAGTATTGAGACTGAGTGAGTGAGACCGCAAGAAAGACATCGTAATTGATAATGGTATTTGGAAAAGATTGAGTTTATAGAAATTCAAATTCCTTCTCAGAATCCAGTAACTTAACAAAGGCGGTTTATCAGGACTTGAGGAGAGAGTCGACATATTATACCTATACAGACTTTTTGGAATCACTATTCCTTTTATGCATCTACTATAATCCTCGGCTTTAGTAAAGCACATTTTCTAAATGGTACTTTATTGTCTTAATGGAAGTACCTACCTCTGCCGCTGCACCATTATACGTTGACTTAATCTTATGGATTAAGTCAACGTATAATTTTGTTCGCATGGAGCAAAATGATTTAAATCAATCTGAGGCTGTACATCAAGAGAAAAAAGGAATTTATGACCCTTGTA